>PQWD01006300.1:0-18385 GCA_019425675.1 Leucinodes orbonalis
TGGTATCGTAGTGAAAGAAACAACAGGCATATTGTTTTTACCGACTTCATAATCAGGTACAATTTCATCGTATTCCATGCCACACTTGTTATGAACTTCAATAATGGATTTCCCTCTAAAAAACAGTCATTTTTACCACATACTTAAAAGTATATCATTTAATCTATAAAATGTAGCACAATATCAATTATATACAATATAAATGCAGTTACAACAACAATAATAAAATATTTTTACCTCCCTACCTGCTTCTGATTGACAATACACAGTGTGTTTTTGAGGATGCGGGTTTGTTAATTGGCACATTTAAATTTGATGGACCTGGCAAAAGTATAACAGATATATATCCATGAACACCAAAAGATTTGTTTAATTATATACATAACTTATATCCGGGTTCTTGGTGATCTTTGGTTTCTAGTCTTTGGTTGTTTGGGTGATGTCGGTACACTAATTTCAGCCAACAAATCATCGAAACCATCTTCTAATTCCATTTTCTATTATAAATCAGTGACCATATTTATCAGCACAAGCTACATCAAACGTGTTTATTAAAACGTAGAACAATGAATATAACCTCGAGTAAAAAGACTTTTACTACGACGAATTTAAAGTTTATTTATTGATAATGTCAGTCAATAAATCTGAAAAAGTAAACTGACATTAATAGGTTTAGGTTGGGCTTGTGCAAAAATTATCTAGCTATCAATATATTCGATTTTTAAAATCGATATTTATTTAACTAATTATCTACTATAAAAATATAAAAGTTGATTTAGTAAAACAAAACATTAATCAGTATTTTAGTAGGTTATGTTACTCCATAGTCCACTCTATTGTTGTCGTTTTGAGATATTGAACATTAGTATTGATCATCAGAATAAGCACATCTACGCAGCAAGTAAACAAACAACTACCATAATACTTCTAATTTTCCTTGTCGCTAGTTCTAAAAATCGGTATCCAAATAATATACTAACCGTTTCTATTGATCTATTTTTAAAAAACGTATTTTGAACCTAATAAGTTTAGCTCTGCATAGGTAGGTATACATTTTTTAAAGCAGTTTTATGATTTTGAGTCGCCAAATACATCTTTGAAATGTTAATAAATAAATCGATATTTCTTGCGCCGTAATAATCGATATATTTTAAGTTCATATTTCACATCCCTATAATGATTTGTGTTGTATGTTTCTTTACAGCTAATTAACATTGAAAAGCGCGGGAAACGTTCAACTTGGCGGGCGCGTATTTTTGGTTTCTTTAAAATTATTTTATTTCAAAATATTTGGATCAGTAAAGTAGTAGTTATTTTAGTCTTATTTATCTTAAGTATTGTTTTAGTATAAGTTGTAGATAGTTCCAGTTTATTTGGTAAGTTTTTTGTACATTTTGTAAATATGTATGGGGATGACGAGCCCCTGATCCAGGGGGCTTCGTTCCCGCTGTTGGTCACTTTGTGACAATTTCGAATGAATCTGGTATGGATACTGATGCGTCCATATCAGCAAAAAGATTAAAGCGCAGTCGCATGCAAGTGTGCAAACACTGCAACAAGCGTCGACGAAAGCACCATGGCTCAGATCCCAAACCTTCAGACTGTATTTGTTCTGAAGGTTCTTTGACCCTAGATGTTGCTAATGAATCCAAAAATGGCAATTCTAATAAAATTAGTAATACCTTACCTGTCTCCGCTCCCACTTCTGTTGGCAGAAATTTATATAGTGCTTCAGATAATGCCCCATTTGTACTGCATGTTCAAAAGTGCAATGCGTCTCCTAATGATAATGTTAAATTACACCCGGTTACTTTTGGTAAATTTTTAAAGAAATATGAATTCCAAAATATTATTAATGGTAGTGTAAAATTAATTGGACGTAATAAAATTTCTATTTCCTTTTCGAAACACAATGATGCAAATGCCTTTTTAAGTCATGGTAGTCTTGAGAAGCAAAACCTCAGAGCGTTTATTCCTACATTCAATATAACTCGGATGGGTCTGGTACGCGGCGTACCAGAAGAATGGTCTCCGGAGGAGGTCATTGAAAATATTTCAGTACCAATAGGCGTTGGTAGGATTTTGAAAGTTAGGCGATTAAATTACAAGTCATTTACAGATGGTAACTTGGTTTGGAAACCATCACAGACAGTTGTAATTACATTTGATGGACAAGTTCTGCCATCACGTATATTTATCTGCTATAACGCTTTACCTGTAGAACTATATATTTTCCCAACTATACAGTGTTATAATTGCTGCCGTTTTGGGCACACTAAAGTACAGTGTCGTTCCAAACCCAGGTGCTACAGATGTGGTGATGCTCACACAGGTGAATCATGTAACATACAAGAGGACTGTGCTTCATGTTTGTCTTGCTCTGGTAGGCACTTTGCTACAAGTAGGTCATGTCCAGAATTTGAAAGGCAGAAGCAAATAAAAACATATATGGCCAATAATTGCACTTCATATGCAGAAGCATCAAAATTACATGGCCCAGTTTCCCGCTCCTTTGCTGATGTACTTTCTTCCAAACCTTCTAGTCCATTGCCTAAAAAACATCAAACAAATGATACTATGAATATTTCCACTTCATATAAAAAAACTGTTTTCCTAAAACCGCGGACCCCTCCTCAACCAAATAAAGGCTATAATACAGGTGAACACAACTCTATAATTAGTGAATCTTTCATACCACCCCCCCTAATGGTTGTGGCTTTAGTAAAAACCCATCTACTACACAACAATCAACTGTAGCAGAAATAATGGTAGAAATATTAAAACTCCTGTCAAATTCATCAACATTCTCACCGTCCAACGTTGCCATTTTACTTGAAAAAATTCTTTCTTTCTTCCAAAATGGATCTAAGGAAAATAATGCAGTGGAATTGTAGAAGCATAATAAATAAAAAACATGACTTAATTTATTTACTAGATAAGTTCAATCCTATAGTCTTTGCACTAGCAGAGACTTGGCTCAAACCAAACAAATATTTTAAAATTAGTGGTTATCATATTTTAAGAGAGGATAGACCTGATGGTTATGGAGGAGTAGCCATACTCATCAGAGACTCAATACCCTTTAAGCAAGTAAATATTCCTGCTCATAATGAAGAAATTTCAGTTGTTGCAGCAATGGTTTCAAATATTTGCATAGTTTCAATTTATGTCCCTAAACCATCTGCCCTTCTTTTGTCCGATATAAATAAAATATTTTCTTCACTCCCTAAACCTTTTTTAGTAATGGGCGACTTTAACTGTCACCATCAATCATGGGGTAGTTCCAATACAAACAATTATGGTGAAGATTTAATTGATATACTGGATCAAAATAATTTGTGTGTATTAAATACTGGGCTTCCTACACGTCACACAGCTCCTGACCAGGGTAGAAGTGCTATTGATTTATCCATCTGTACTCCAAATCTTGCTAATTTGCTGTCCTGGTCCACCACTTCCTCTTCCTATGGCAGTGATCATTTTGTAATTTTATTAACTTTCGCAGCGCGAGCTTTTCCTAAACTAACTAGACATAAATCACAACTTAAGCACAAATTACCGAATAGTAATAGCAATGATTGGGAAAAGTTTAAGGCTTGTGTTCAAGATAAATTATCATCATTACCTAAAATTGAAAATGAGTGTGTGGATATATGTGCAGATTCCTTTGCACAGGTTTTAATAAGTGCAGCAAATGACGTATTCCCTAAGAAAACATCTGCTACTCTTCCATCACCCCCTTGGTGGGATGCAGAGTGTAGTTCTGCTATTAAGAAAAGAAAAACAGCAGAAAGAAATTATAAACGTAACATGACAGTCGATAATTTCGATAAATTTAATGTGATAGCGAAGGAAACGCGAAAGCTATTTAAACAGAAAAAATTTGAAAGTTGGAGACAATTCTGTGAGTCTGTATCACCCGACACAGCGTCCAATATAGTCTGGCGTAATATAAGAAGATTTAAATCTGCTTTTTGTGGTTCAAACTTCGCAACCATTCCGGATAACTTAGTTGATAACTTCCTTGATAAATTGGCTCCCCCATGGGTCCCTGAAGCTAGCCCATCATATCAAACAATTCCACCTATTATTTGTAAATCTACGTCGTCATCTATTTCGAACCTAGATTCACCCTTTTCATTGGTAGAACTAAAAGGTATATTAAGTAACGTTAAGGACTCATCACCCGGTAAAGATGGCATTCCATATTCTTTTTAAGTAATCTGTGTGATATTTCATTAAATTATTATCTGGGGTTAGTAAACAAAATAATGTTGACAGGTGAAATGCCAGATGAATGGAAATGTCAAATGGTGTTGCCAATTCTAAAGCCACATAAAAATCCATCAGATTGTGATAGTTACAGACCGATCGTTTTAACAAGCGTGTTATTAAAATTAATAGAACATTTGGTGAAAAATCGTTTAGAGTGGTATACAGAAAATAGCCAATTTTTATCTAACTCTCAGTTTGGATTCAGAAAGGGTAAAAGTACTATGGATAGTATTAGCATTCTAACTACTGATATTCGTGTAGCTTTTACTAATAATGAATCATTAATAGCTGTTTGCCTTGACATTAAATCCGCTTATGACAATGTTCTATTATCTGTCCTATATAAAAAATTAGAAGCACTTAGGGTTCCTATAAACATGTGTAATATAATTATAAAAATATTATGTCAACGTAAAATTAATTTATGTCTAGAAGGGTATTCAAATTCTCGCGTAATATGGAGAGGATTGCCTCAGGGATCTGTTTTGAGCCCTTTATTGTATAACATCTATACATTTGATTTAGAGAATAGCTTAAATGGACAAGTAGAAATCCTTCAATATGCAGATGACCTTTTGTTATATATTTCTGACAAATCGTTAAATTATGCTTGTAATGTTCTTTCTTCGGCATTAATTGGATTAAAACACTGGATGGATCAAAATGGTTTAGAACTTTCCACATCTAAAAGTAGTGCAATAGTTTTTACGAGACAAAGAACACCTCCTCCTATTCAAATCTTATATGATGACATTATAATACCAGTCAAGACTACCATAAAATTTTTAGGTGTCATCCTAGATTGTAAAATGTCTGGCATGGATCATTGTAATTATATAGTTACTAAATGTGAGAATTTATTAAATATGTTAAGATGCCTTACAGGCGTCTGGTGGGGTGCTCATCCATATACACTAAAACTTATTTATAATGCTTTAATCAGGAGTGTATTAGATTATGGCACATTTGTATTAGAACCTGGAAACAAATCCGCTTTAAAAAAGTTAGATATAATTCAAGCAAAGGCCTTACGCATAATTACAGGTGCAATGAGAAGTAGTCCAATTAATGCTCTACAAATAGAATGTTCGGACCCACCCCTACATTTGCGACGACAGTTCTTATCTGATAAATTTCTTTTTCGAACACTTCAAACTTCTAATCACCAACTTGCAGAAAAACTCCAACGCCTTTTAGACTGCGTGAAATCATCAAATTATTGGTCTCATAAACAATTACCATGCTTACTAAATAGCTACAATAAATTTTTATCAATCCAATCCCCGCTCCATCGTTCAAACATGCTTCCGATATTTACTGTTGATTATGATTCCCTTATTTTAGCACCTCATATCCATTACAATCTTGTAACTAAAGATGATCCGTCGGTTAGTAATCAATTTAATATAATTACCCATGAAAGGTTTTCCAACCATCACCATATATATACTGATGCCTCTAAAAGCCCTGAAACAGGTTGCGTCGGAGTTGGTGTTTACCACCATCAGTACAATATAGTCCAAAAAGTTAAACTTCCACCAGAATCAACAGTTTTCACTGGAGAATGTATGGGTCTGCTTAAAGCTGTGGAATATGTCCTTCTTATGAATTTAAAAAGATGTGTAGTACTTTCAGATTCTATGAGCGCCTTACAGACATTAGAAAAGTACCCTTTTATGTCTAATAACAAATTGCCCGTTACCTTTGAACTAAGAAGCATTCTTCTTCAGTGTGTTTTGAAAGGACTGATTGTAGAATTTGCATGGATCCCTAGTCATGTAGGAATCAAAGGCAACATGAAAGCTGACCGTCTTGCTAATGATGCAGTGTTTTGTGGAGACATGTTTCCTTATAAAATTTACCACCAAGACCTAGCAACGCTTCCTAAAATATATCTTTATGACTCTTGGAAACTACTATGGGAATCTAGTAGTAAAATAAAAGGTAGATATTTTGCAACCATTCAAGAGTCAATCCCCATCAAACCTTGGTTTTATAAAATTAAATTCGGTAAGCGCGTGTCTTCTATCTTAATAAGGTTAAGAATTGGTCATGTTTGTACCCCAGACCACCTCGCCAAACTCCATATTATTAGTAGTAATATTTGTGAATGTGGGACGGATACAGGGAGCGTAAACCATATATTTTTCTCATGTCCTCTTTATAATCATTCCTCTTTCCTACTCGATCTAACCTCCCTTAAGATTCCTTTTCCCACTTGCATAAAATCACTTCTTTATACAAATGATATTCATATTTATACGGTTTTATCCAAATTTATAGTAGATAATAATTTAAAATTTTAATTATTTTTGTATGCTATGATGTTATCAATATCACTTATTTTTATTATATCTTTGTTATTTATCTTATGTATCTATTTATTATTTTAATGCAGTAATTATATCTTAAGTTACTTTCCTGATCTTTACTCCTATTATCCAAATTCCGTATTATGTAACCTTTTTCCTATTACTTGTCGTTTCCTCGTTTTACTTAAAAAATAAATAAATATATAACTTTGACTTTGGCCGGATGCACAAACCGTGCAAGGTCATGAAGAAGAAAAAAAAAAAAAAAAAAAAAACATTTAACATTGACAGAAAATTTAAGTTACCTTTATCATTTTGTCTTATGTGTTTTCTACATGTTTCTAAAAAACATGTACTTATAGTTCGAACCTATTAAAGATGTTACTCATAAACTTTTATCAAACTCATCAATTCATAATTCTGTCAATATCATATGTGGTTCCATCTAAATAGTGTGAATTTATTTGCAGTATATTTCTGTTTTTGTGGATGTTTGCTGATGGCCTGACATAATACATTAGTTCTGACATGATATATTTGACATGTTGTGACATCCAGCATCATTTTCGCTATAACTTACACCTAATGTTGTCAACAACTGTTAATTTAATTGTGTGTCGATGAAAACTTACTTTTGTTTTATTATAAATCAGGTGACCATATTCAAATGTTTGCGAAGTTATACAGTATAATTATATTCATCCAATAAAAATGTGTCATCTCGCTAACTTGTTTTTGAGTAGCATTAATTAACTGGTATTATGAGTAATTATTCTGATAAACACAAAATCTGAGACTTGCAATGATTTGAAGAAGATGAGATATTTGATGATTTCATTTCTGGCCAAATTGACAGCACGTCTTTCAAGGAATCGAGATTTTCTGAGAGTAATATAAATGATTCTATAAACAGAGTGGGCTTAAGCGTAGGTAAAGTTTTTTATGAGTTCAAAAATTATAGATTTTATAATATAATGAGCTGGCAACAATTTTCCACAAGATACTTAACAATTTTTGTAATAATAAACACACACTCTATGAGGCTTATAAGCTGTGTACATTTAAATACCATTTCAGTGCTCTATGTTGTGATTGAAGAAATCAGTGGCTATGAAACTGACTGGGAAAACAGGATATATCAACAAACTCTCCATTCGGACATCAGTTCAACATATCAAATCGCAATATTGAGAGAATACTCTTGTGCGTATTAATATATTTTATGTTTTTTATTTTATTATTTCCTTTTAAATAAAAAACACTTTCTTGTGAGCAATTCAATATACTGCTTGTTCACAGCATAAAACTACGTTTGTGTATGTGTGTAGATTTTTAAAAAGTTAATAAAAAAACATGAATAAATATTGGATATAGTNTTCAGGATATAAAACGTAATGATGATCTTTGCTCAACGAAGTCATCATCGTCAGATCATTATACGTTGCCACTGAGGGGCACGTGTCATCCGTAACAGGTGTAATAGGCCTTAATGGTCCACGCGGGCCCAGTGCGGATTGGCTGAACTTCACGCACAGCCTTTGAATTTCTTCGCTGACGTGCGCAGGTTTCCTCACAATGTATTCATTCACCGTAAGAGCGTTGGAATAACTTCAATATAATTCCGAAATTAGAAAAAACATTGGTACTAGTGTCGGGATTTGAACCTGCAGCCTTCAGGCGAAGCTGCAGTCCACACCAATGAGCAACCGATGCCTAGCAAGGCCAATACTTGCTTTGATAAGTAGTTTGATACAAAGAGAAACCTACTCATGTTATTTGCTCTATTGAAAATTAACAGTTTCCTTAGTGGCATCGTCTATAAAGTGAGCTGAAAGCCTATTTATATCTCTTTCAGTTTTATGGCAACAGAACGAGACGAAAGATCATCGCCTGGTAGATTTTTATTAGTTATAAAAAAACTCAAAAATAGCAGTAAATAGTAATAGTACTGCCAGAGGCAGGATACACTAAAGTTTTGTGAGTCAAACCAGTTTTTGTGAGAACATTTTTTTATACCAGCGTTTTTGCTGGGCTACACTTACGGCTAAATTTTGACGCCCAAATTATCGAAAATAAAATAAAGTCATATTCTTTAATTAAGTGTCTGTCACGCAAACTATTCAATTTATATAAAAAAAAATTAAAAACCTCAATGTCAGTTTTCAAGACCTACACATTGATTGATAACCCACACTTGTGTGTTTGATGAAAAAATAATCGATATTCAATTTAATGTTTGGGATTTTTTTTTTCAACTTTCTTAACAAAACTTATAGCAGTTTGCATAAATATATACTTGCAGGTGTGACATAAACGGATAGACAGAAACAACCAGACATGACGAATTTATAAGGGTTCCTCTTATAGCTATTTTGCTACGGAACTCAAAAAATAGTGGCATCCACACCAGCGTCATCCACACAAACGGATACTAAATCGCATAATAATGCACAAACAACGGGTTCGATCTGTCGGATTACACGGAGCACGTCCGTGCATTTTCAAAAATAATATCCCGCTATCGCAATATCATCTGTTTTTATCCCTCCTCAATCCTATGATCCCTCAATCAGAGAGGATTATGGCGTGTACGTCCGCGTCTCGCAACTTAAACACAATAGGAATAACTATTTGTAGAACTGTTAGTGTCGTCATATATTCCACTGCCAAACTAGGCTTCGTACATGTAAATTGAAGTAAATAATTGTAATACAGAAATTCTATAGAAAAACAAATAATAAATATATATCTACTGATATACACATAGGGCCGTCTAGCCCCAAACTAAGCATTAAGCCTGAAGTCGAGTACTAAAACAATGCATAAACATACATATTTTTTTGTAACACATACATATTGTACACAATAAACAGTCATTTTCATGCACACAATGTTTGTACTGCTCTGTGATCGAACCCGAAACCCTTGGTGCAAGAGACGTCTCAACCATTACACCAAATGGGTCGCCGACGACGTTGTGATTTATTGTGGAGAAGTACACAGAACAATTTACAATGACCAAACCTAATTTACTCGATTTAGTCCATGTAATCGGCTATTCAACCACCTCAGATGTTCACAGGTTCAAAATAATACCTTAAACTACTATTACTACCAAGTGGTAGACTCGGTACTGAATCGTCTAGGTAAGTACCACCGCAGTGCCAGATATCGTCCGGGAAATAGGAATATTTGCACTTATAGCACGTAGCTAGTAAAATTAATAATAATAATAATAATAAGCGCGTAGGGACGTGACGACCCATCGCCCGCTGTGAGTTTCACCAGCGCAGTCAGTCACCGCAGGGCAGCTTGTGGCGAGCTGTTGGTGCGTAGCGACACCACGGACCCGACGGCCCCCGAGAGTGCAACACCGACCGTCTCCGACTCCCGGAGTGCCCACCCAAGGTCGGGACTCTCACCTTGGCTTGCCTTCATTGCTGTCCAGAGTGGGGTTGCAAGAGCTACATGCTTGAGGGTGGAAGTAAAGATGCATAAGGTAAAAAAAAAAGCGCGGGAAACGTTCAACTTGGCGGGCGCGTATTTTTGGTTTCTTTAAAATTATTTTATTTCAAAATATTTGGATCAGTAAAGTAGTAGTTATTTTAGTCTTATTTATCTTAAGTATTGTTTTAGTATAAGTTGTAGATAGTTCCAGTTTATTTGGTAAGTTTTTTGTACATTTTGTAAATATGTATGGGGATGACGAGCCCCCTGATCCAGGGGGCTTCGTTCCCGCTGTTGGTCACTTTGTGACAATTTCGAATGAATCTGGTATGGATACTGATGCGTCCATATCAGCAAAAAGATTAAAGCGCAGTCGCATGCAAGTGTGCAAACACTGCAACAAGCGTCGACGAAAGCACCATGGCTCAGATCCCAAACCTTCAGACTGTATTTGTTCTGAAGGTTCTTTGACCCTAGATGTTGCTAATGAATCCAAAAATGGCAATTCTAATAAAATTAGTAATACCTTACCTGTCTCCGCTCCCACTTCTGTTGGCAGAAATTTATATAGTGCTTCAGATAATGCCCCATTTGTACTGCATGTTCAAAAGTGCAATGCGTCTCCTAATGATAATGTTAAATTACACCCGGTTACTTTTGGTAAATTTTTAAAGAAATATGAATTCCAAAATATTATTAATGGTAGTGTAAAATTAATTGGACGTAATAAAATTTCTATTTCCTTTTCGAAACACAATGATGCAAATGCCTTTTTAAGTCATGGTAGTCTTGAGAAGCAAAACCTCAGAGCGTTTATTCCTACATTCAATATAACTCGGATGGGTCTGGTACGCGGCGTACCAGAAGAATGGTCTCCGGAGGAGGTCATTGAAAATATTTCAGTACCAATAGGCGTTGGTAGGATTTTGAAAGTTAGGCGATTAAATTACAAGTCATTTACAGATGGTAACTTGGTTTGGAAACCATCACAGACAGTTGTAATTACATTTGATGGACAAGTTCTGCCATCACGTATATTTATCTGCTATAACGCTTTACCTGTAGAACTATATATTTTCCCAACTATACAGTGTTATAATTGCTGCCGTTTTGGGCACACTAAAGTACAGTGTCGTTCCAAACCCAGGTGCTACAGATGTGGTGATGCTCACACAGGTGAATCATGTAACATACAAGAGGACTGTGCTTCATGTTTGTCTTGCTCTGGTAGGCACTTTGCTACAAGTAGGTCATGTCCAGAATTTGAAAGGCAGAAGCAAATAAAAACATATATGGCCAATAATTGCACTTCATATGCAGAAGCATCAAAATTACATGGCCCAGTTTCCCGCTCCTTTGCTGATGTACTTTCTTCCAAACCTTCTAGTCCATTGCCTAAAAAACATCAAACAAATGATACTATGAATATTTCCACTTCATATAAAAAAACTGTTTTCCTAAAACCGCGGACCCCTCCTCAACCAAATAAAGGCTATAATACAGGTGAACACAACTCTATAATTAGTGAATCTTTCATACCACCCCCCCCTAATGGTTGTGGCTTTAGTAAAAACCCATCTACTACACAACAATCAACTGTAGCAGAAATAATGGTAGAAATATTAAAACTCCTGTCAAATTCATCAACATTCTCACCGTCCAACGTTGCCATTTTACTTGAAAAAATTCTTTCTTTCTTCCAAAATGGATCTAAGGAAAATAATGCAGTGGAATTGTAGAAGCATAATAAATAAAAAACATGACTTAATTTATTTACTAGATAAGTTCAATCCTATAGTCTTTGCACTAGCAGAGACTTGGCTCAAACCAAACAAATATTTTAAAATTAGTGGTTATCATATTTTAAGAGAGGATAGACCTGATGGTTATGGAGGAGTAGCCATACTCATCAGAGACTCAATACCCTTTAAGCAAGTAAATATTCCTGCTCATAATGAAGAAATTTCAGTTGTTGCAGCAATGGTTTCAAATATTTGCATAGTTTCAATTTATGTCCCTAAACCATCTGCCCTTCTTTTGTCCGATATAAATAAAATATTTTCTTCACTCCCTAAACCTTTTTTAGTAATGGGCGACTTTAACTGTCACCATCAATCATGGGGTAGTTCCAATACAAACAATTATGGTGAAGATTTAATTGATATACTGGATCAAAATAATTTGTGTGTATTAAATACTGGGCTTCCTACACGTCACACAGCTCCTGACCAGGGTAGAAGTGCTATTGATTTATCCATCTGTACTCCAAATCTTGCTAATTTGCTGTCCTGGTCCACCACTTCCTCTTCCTATGGCAGTGATCATTTTGTAATTTTATTAACTTTCGCAGCGCGAGCTTTTCCTAAACTAACTAGACATAAATCACAACTTAAGCACAAATTACCGAATAGTAATAGCAATGATTGGGAAAAGTTTAAGGCTTGTGTTCAAGATAAATTATCATCATTACCTAAAATTGAAAATGAGTGTGTGGATATATGTGCAGATTCCTTTGCACAGGTTTTAATAAGTGCAGCAAATGACGTATTCCCTAAGAAAACATCTGCTACTCTTCCATCACCCCCTTGGTGGGATGCAGAGTGTAGTTCTGCTATTAAGAAAAGAAAAACAGCAGAAAGAAATTATAAACGTAACATGACAGTCGATAATTTCGATAAATTTAATGTGATAGCGAAGGAAACGCGAAAGCTATTTAAACAGAAAAAATTTGAAAGTTGGAGACAATTCTGTGAGTCTGTATCACCCGACACAGCGTCCAATATAGTCTGGCGTAATATAAGAAGATTTAAATCTGCTTTTTGTGGTTCAAACTTCGCAACCATTCCGGATAACTTAGTTGATAACTTCCTTGATAAATTGGCTCCCCCATGGGTCCCTGAAGCTAGCCCATCATATCAAACAATTCCACCTATTATTTGTAAATCTACGTCGTCATCTATTTCGAACCTAGATTCACCCTTTTCATTGGTAGAACTAAAAGGTATATTAAGTAACGTTAAGGACTCATCACCCGGTAAAGATGGCATTCCATATTCTTTTTTAAGTAATCTGTGTGATATTTCATTAAATTATTATCTGGGGTTAGTAAACAAAATAATGTTGACAGGTGAAATGCCAGATGAATGGAAATGTCAAATGGTGTTGCCAATTCTAAAGCCACATAAAAATCCATCAGATTGTGATAGTTACAGACCGATCGTTTTAACAAGCGTGTTATTAAAATTAATAGAACATTTGGTGAAAAATCGTTTAGAGTGGTATACAGAAAATAGCCAATTTTTATCTAACTCTCAGTTTGGATTCAGAAAGGGTAAAAGTACTATGGATAGTATTAGCATTCTAACTACTGATATTCGTGTAGCTTTTACTAATAATGAATCATTAATAGCTGTTTGCCTTGACATTAAATCCGCTTATGACAATGTTCTATTATCTGTCCTATATAAAAAATTAGAAGCACTTAGGGTTCCTATAAACATGTGTAATATAATTATAAAAATATTATGTCAACGTAAAATTAATTTATGTCTAGAAGGGTATTCAAATTCTCGCGTAATATGGAGAGGATTGCCTCAGGGATCTGTTTTGAGCCCTTTATTGTATAACATCTATACATTTGATTTAGAGAATAGCTTAAATGGACAAGTAGAAATCCTTCAATATGCAGATGACCTTTTGTTATATATTTCTGACAAATCGTTAAATTATGCTTGTAATGTTCTTTCTTCGGCATTAATTGGATTAAAACACTGGATGGATCAAAATGGTTTAGAACTTTCCACATCCAAAAGTAGTGCAATAGTTTTTACGAGACAAAGAACACCTCCTCCTATTCAAATCTTATATGATGACATTATAATACCAGTCAAGACTACCATAAAATTTTTAGGTGTCATCCTAGATTGTAAAATGTCTGGCATGGATCATTGTAATTATATAGTTACTAAATGTGAGAATTTATTAAATATGTTAAGATGCCTTACAGGCGTCTGGTGGGGTGCTCATCCATATACACTAAAACTTATTTATAATGCTTTAATCAGGAGTGTATTAGATTATGGCACATTTGTATTAGAACCTGGAAACAAATCCGCTTTAAAAAAGTTAGATATAATTCAAGCAAAGGCCTTACGCATAATTACAGGTGCAATGAGAAGTAGTCCAATTAATGCTCTACAAATAGAATGTTCGGACCCACCCCTACATTTGCGACGACAGTTCTTATCTGATAAATTTCTTTTTCGAACACTTCAAACTTCTAATCACCAACTTGCAGAAAAACTCCAACGCCTTTTAGACTGCGTGAAATCATCAAATTATTGGTCTCATAAACAATTACCATGCTTACTAAATAGCTACAATAAATTTTTATCAATCCAATCCCCGCTCCATCGTTCAAACATGCTTCCGATATTTACTGTTGATTATGATTCCCTTATTTTAGCACCTCATATCCATTACAATCTTGTAACTAAAGATGATCCGTCGGTTAGTAATCAATTTAATATAATTACCCATGAAAGGTTTTCCAACCATCACCATATATATACTGATGCCTCTAAAAGCCCTGAAACAGGTTGCGTCGGAGTTGGTGTTTACCACCATCAGTACAATATAGTCCAAAAAGTTAAACTTCCACCAGAATCAACAGTTTTCACTGGAGAATGTATGGGTCTGCTTAAAGCTGTGGAATATGTCCTTCTTATGAATTTAAAAAGATGTGTAGTACTTTCAGATTCTATGAGCGCCTTACAGACATTAGAAAAGTACCCTTTTATGTCTAATAACAAATTGCCCGTTACCTTTGAACTAAGAAGCATTCTTCTTCAGTGTGTTTTGAAAGGACTGATTGTAGAATTTGCATGGATCCCTAGTCATGTAGGAATCAAAGGCAACATGAAAGCTGACCGTCTTGCTAATGATGCAGTGTTTTGTGGAGACATGTTTCCTTATAAAATTTACCACCAAGACCTAGCAACGCTTCCTAAAATATATCTTTATGACTCTTGGAAACTACTATGGGAATCTAGTAGTAAAATAAAAGGTAGATATTTTGCAACCATTCAAGAGTCAATCCCCATCAAACCTTGGTTTTATAAAATTAAATTCGGTAAGCGCGTGTCTTCTATCTTAATAAGGTTAAGAATTGGTCATGTTTGTACCCCAGACCACCTCGCCAAACTCCATATTATTAGTAGTAATATTTGTGAATGTGGGACGGATACAGGGAGCGTAAACCATATATTTTTCTCATGTCCTCTTTATAATCATTCCTCTTTCCTACTCGATCTAACCTCCCTTAAGATTCCTTTTCCCACTTGCATAAAATCACTTCTTTATACAAATGATATTCATATTTATACGGTTTTATCCAAATTTATAGTAGATAATAATTTAAAATTTTAATTATTTTTGTATGCTATGATGTTATCAATATCACTTATTTTTATTATATCTTTGTTATTTATCTTATGTATCTATTTATATATTTTAATGCAGTAATTATATCTTAAGTTACTTTCCTGATCTTTACTCCTATTATCCAAATTCCGTATTATGTAACCTTTTTCCTATTACTTGTCGTTTCCTCGTTTTACTTAAAAAATATAATAACTTTGACTTTGGCCGGATGCACAAACCGTGCAAGGTCATGAAGAAAAAAAAAAAAAAAAAAAAGATGCATAAGTCGCGAGTTGGTGCAGTTTGTCTGCGCAGAAAGCGGTGTACACCTCTCGACACCCCTAGCCGCTGCGCCGGTGTTGCGTCCCAGGCATTACGCCGCATAGTGGATGCCCATCCTAGCGGGTGGCAAGTCACGTCTGCCTTAATTTTCAAGTTGAGACATTTGATTTGGCAGGCGCCCGCTGTCTCAATCAATGCCCAGAACTAGACCAGCAATTACCTATCCTCGCCAATTTATTTTTTCTTTCCATATTTGCAATAGTCCTTGCACAAGCGGGTGCTCGTCTGTGTGTACTTCCATAGTGCAGGCAGAGCGAGCGGCCGTCGTGTACACATCACATCATTATTGTTCACAAAGCTCTACGTGTTGGACAATGTCCCAGAAGCTTCAAAGGACCGGTCTATGAACCGTGAACTCTAACAGAGACTACAAATAATAATAATAAATCATTTTATTGCTCACCTTGACATACGATACAATAACAAAACAAACATATTACAAAACATGATTAAAATATAAACATACATAAAAAAAGAAATTGCAATTTGATGGCTGAGCAAAAGGGGATGACTCAGCTTGAACTGACGCAAGACAGCGGTCCTACGCAGCGCTGATTTTCAGCCGCCCCATCATCTCTCTAGTTAGATGTTAGATGAGAGGCATGTAGTTATGAGGGCTACTAAAATTTTAAAATTTAATGCTAACTCCAAAGTATGTGTGTGTCTGTGTGTGTGTGTGTGTGTGTGTGTGTTGTGTGTGTGTGTGTGTGTGTGTGTGTGTCTGTGTGTGTGTGTGTGTGTGTGTGTGTGTGTGTGTGTGTGTGTCTGTGTGTGTATGTGTGTGTGTGTTGTGTGTGTGTGTGTGTGTGTGTTGTGTGTGTGTGTGTGTGTGTGTGTGTGTGTGTGTGTGTGTGTGTGTGTGTGTGTGTGTGTGTGTGTGTGTGTGTGTGTGTGTGTGTGTGTGTGTGTGTGGTGTGTGTGTGTGGTGTGTGTGTGTGTGTGTGTGTGTGTGTGTGTGTGTTGTGTGTGTGTGTGTGTGTGTGGTGTGTGTGTGTGTGTGTGTGTGTGTGTGTGTGTGTGTGTGTTGTGTGTGACAGATATAAGAGGCCTAACATCTATCGTCTCGGCTCTCGGGTGACGGGCGCAGAGCAGTGTTGACGGAAAATATTGACTACCTACTATAATTTCCTTCAAAACTGCTTCTGTTACGGTCAGGCGTATCACTTACCGCCAGGTAAGCTCACTGATACCTATTTATACAATTTTAGCATATATATTTGAAATTCATGTAAAAAATAAATAACAAGTATGTTTGTTTCTACATCACAAAAAAATATGATAATAATAACAATTGACGATTCAAAAGTATCTGTAACAGATTTATTTGAATAAAGATTTTTTCTTTCTATCAGTTTTTTAGATCTTCTGCTTTCTAAACTAAGGTCCTTATTCTAAAACGGGACTCAAACGCTGATCTTTACTTAAATAGAGTTAGAAAGGGATGCCGCTGTTTGTTGTATATATCATTATCCCTTTCTAACTCTATTTAAGTAAAGGTCAACACCTGAGTCTAGTTCTAGAATAAAGGCCTTAGTTTAAGAAGTTATCATCATCATTTTCTCATTAAACGTCCCCACCGAAGGTCACGAGCCTACCCGTATAATCCGCAGGGCCAGTGCGGATTGGACGACTTCACACACAACCAACAGAGTCAGTTTTTTATTATTTAAATAAATTAAGTTTTCCAGCAAACAGATTAATATTTCATGTAAATAAAATGTCAAGTATAGTAAATATAGTTTCTATTCCCCATTCCTAACCGTCTCTAGGCGGCTAGATATATGAGTGCGGCAGACCACCCTTATAATCCCAAGTAATCCAGGACCCATTACAGACATCGAACATGGTACTCGTATTTGTATCTATATAACACAACATATTAATTTTATGATTACAGAATTCTTACATACTCGTATCTCAATTTCTTATGCAGTCAATTTTTAATGGAAAAGGCCTTTTATTTTGTAATTTGAAGTATTAATGAATAAGTTTTAACTAAACATTGCGAATCAGGAATATGTGAATGACAAAATATTTATGCAGTTGTATTGTAATCAAAATATGTATTTTTTAAGTGAACGGTGCGGTCAGTTTTTTAACTATTAGTAAGTGATATGCCTGACCATGACTGGTGCAGTGTTAAAGGATATAAATAACAATAGGCAGTCATTGATTTCCGTCAACACTGTCCTGCGCCCGTCATCCGACAGATGTTAGGTCTATTATACCTGGTAATTTTACTGGCTACATTACCCTCATCGCGAAATACATAAGTGCAAAGTACTCCTATTTTACGCGACGATATCTGGCATTGCGGTTATACCTTCACCTTTAGACCTTCAAGACTTCAGTCGTGAGCCCACATAGTAAACTTAAAAATCTTAATCGATTCAATTTTATTAATATATATATTAAAAAGTTATTTGCATGCTTTTCCTGTTAAATATGCCGACACAAAAATTGTAAATCCAAAAAGACTTGGAACACTTCAAAGATATCTATTTTCATGGTGAATCTTGAAATAATCTTCCACAAGATAAAAACCTACTCTAGACTCGATTTAAATGCATTAGTTCACTATTTCACAG
>PQWD01006300.1:18615-66085 GCA_019425675.1 Leucinodes orbonalis
CACGATGATAATATCTTCAGCAAAGCGAATATTTATTTATTTAATTTAGTACATTTCAACATAGCCCTGGCTCCCAAGATAGTAAAAATAAACGTGTTTCAGGAGCCAGTTCTTCCCCCTTAAATAACAGGTTATAATGGTACATAAAGTAGGTAGGTACTAAATATTACTTTTGGTAGGTAGGTACTAAATAAGTAGGGTACAAATATAACTGGGGGCCGATTCTGATTGGCGCTGCTCATGAGGGGAAAACGTCAGTAGTCACCACGCTGGACAGGCGAGTTGATGACTGTAGTATGAATCAGTACGCAGGATGGCGCTGCTGCCCACCATCCGGTATATTATCCCTTTGTCGGCTTTTAAAACGCCCTCGGGAGGAGTAGGGGTGGGGACATATGTATTCTATTCTGCCGTGCTCAGACGCCAAATTATTTTACGCGTACATTTTCGTAAATTTATTAATTTGAAACGTCTCGTGGTTATATTAATAATTCACGAATATCCTTTCGCGAGATTCTGAAAGTTTTAACTAATCACAGAAGAGCGTTTTTACACTTCTTCAAAATGCGGCAAATAATACACTGCTCTATGATTGGTCGATTTTGATAGTGGTAATGCTTGTATCCATAGACATAGGTACAATCAGACTTGTTGAACTATTAGAAGTTTCGACTATCCCAGTGTTGCTTCTTATATTGTATTAGATTTTTTCATGTTTGTTATTATGTTTGTTTAGCGTCGTGGCTCAGTGGTGTGGACTGTCGCCTTCCTACCGGGAGGGCTGAGGTTAAATCCCGACACGTACCAATGTATTTTCGAATTTTCGAAAAAAAAATATGTACGTTATCCGACGCTCTTACGGTGAAGGAAAACATCGTGAGGAAACCTTATGCACGCCTGCGAAGAAAATCGAAGGTTTGTGTGAAGTCGTCCAACCGCACTGGGCCCGCGTGGACGACTAAGCCTAATCACCCTATACGGGTAGACTCGTGCCCCTCGGTTGGGACGTTTAATGAGCTGATGATGATGTTTGTTTATACTAATGATTGAAACACATAGTCCAATATTTGTATTAATTCATATTTGAATATATTCATTTCTTCATCATAAGTGTTTTATACATTTTGGCTAGGCTAGGTTAGAACAGAACTGTGACCTCAACCGACCGCGTGTCGAGCGAGCTAACCTCGCGTGCCGTGGCAACGGCCGGCGAAGCGCCGCAAACAATTTTTGTTATAAAATTCTGAAGAACTACTTTATTAGTAACTATTTTGGTTATGGCCACTATAAATCTTTCGTATCCTTGTGCTAAATTGTACTCATAGTACTTTACGGGTGATTTCGGTAAGAGTTGATCAAAATGTAGGCGTAAAATACTTTAATTTATATCTGGTGTTGATCAATTTGGGGTTCTTATTATTTTTCAGTGACATATGTACCACAGAAGCACCAGGCCTGAGATACAAGCAGGAATTGCCTAGTTTGAGTTTCAGTCTCTCCACATAGCAACAGTGTGTCCAACCAAATATTAATAAAATAATAATAAATAAATATCCACTGACATTCAC
This sequence comes from Leucinodes orbonalis, assembly GCA_019425675.1. Lineage (NCBI taxonomy): Eukaryota > Metazoa > Arthropoda > Insecta > Lepidoptera > Crambidae > Leucinodes > Leucinodes orbonalis. Next base: position 20,184 of record PQWD01006300.1, read on the forward strand.
ACAGCGCCATCTAGCCCCAAGTTAAGCGTGAAGCCTGTATTGTGGGTACTAAACAACGGATAAACTTAATTATATACATTTTTTTTTGTGAATACATACATAGAAAACACCCAGACCATTACAAACAGACATGTTCATGCACACAAATGTTTGTACTGACCGGGGATTGAACCCGAAACCCTTGGTGTTGCAAATTATTAATACAAATATTTAATTTTCGTATTGTTTTATGAGCGATACAATTTTTTTTTGTTGCAGAATTATTTGTGCATGTTTTATAATATAAAAAAAATATATTTCTTCTATTTTTCAGCGTCAAGATTATATGCACCGTGAACTGTCAGTACTGCAAAAAAAGTTTTCTAATATTAAAATTGCATCTGAAAGGTTTTCGTCAATATGGGGTGGTGCATCTTTACTGAAAATGCTTCTTACTTCGATGAACGATATAGTAAACTCTAATTGGCAATGGGATTTTGTTATAAATTTGAGTGAAAGTGATTTTCCCATTAAATCAGTGGAAAGTTTAGAGAATTTTTTGTCAGTAAACAAAGGTTTGAATTTTGTAAAATCGCATGGTCGAGAAGTCCAAAGATTTATAAAGAAGCAAGGGTTGGATAAAACTTTTATAGAATGTGAAACTCACATGTGGCGTATTGGGGACAGGAAGCTACCAACAGGAATCATTATTGACGGTGGAAGTGATTGGATAGCCTTGTCTTTCGAATTTGTGTCATATATTGCGGGCGAACACGATGATCTGTTGTCGGGATTAGACATATTATTTCAACATACACTTTTGCCTGCCGAATCTTTTTTCCATACTGTATTAAGAAATTCAAAATTTTGCAACACGTATGTTGACAACAACTTGCATGTAACAAACTGGAAAAGAAAATTAGGTTGTAAATGTCAATATAAACATGTCGTGGATTGGTGCGGTTGCTCACCTAACGATTTCAAAATGGATGATTGGTCTAGGATACAAAACACACAAGACCGACAATTATTTTTTGCAAGAAAATTTGAGCCAGTAATCAATCAAGAAGTGATAAGTAGAGTAGAAAAATTTATAGGCTTTGATGATCACTTTTTACTCAGTAGTTTGGAAGCATATTGGCAAAGTATATATAATATTAACGATTTGACTGCGAGTTCGGATGACTTGCTACTTACTCATGCCAGTAGTATTATTAGACATAATGCAAAAATATTCAATCAAAATCGATGTATTATAGAACCCCATGAAATTATTGAAATAACTTTATATAATTATGCAGATGTTTACAAAGGAAATCTTATTTTACACAAAGCTGTGTTAAATAATGGTGAAGATTTATTAATCGAAACATGGTTTAAACCTAAAAAACATTTGTATTTAAACTTCGATAGTAGATATATAGATATTATTAAAATATTTAAAGTTAGCTCAGATTACGATCCAAAAGAGGTGACGTTTAGAAATTTTGGAAATGTTTTAGGTCCTTTATCTGAACCCAATTTGCTTTATCAGTTTTCTCTAGATATTGATAAAAAAGTCGAAAACCTAACAGTAATATGGGTAGATCCAGCAGGTATTATAGCTGATGTTAATAATCTCCATGTTGATGAAAATAATTTAACTAATTTTATTAAACCCAATTTAAGAGTTCCTCTTCTCCCAGGAATTTGGAAAGTTGGTTTGTTTCTACAATCGGAAAAAATTGTTTCTACACAATTCTTAATATTGCCTTTGCAATATTTTTCTGGTAAAGAAATAACACAAAACGAAGCTGCAATTATTCACAGTGGATCTCAAAGCGCTTATAGGAATTTCACAAACATTAAATCTGCTGACTTTGTACCAAACGAAGAAGCAAGTATATTTTTGCAGAAAATTTCAAATGCAAATGTTAAAAGAATAAATAGAGATTTAAAAGAATGGATAGATAACTTAACTTCCGGTTTTTATAGTATTTTGGGTTCGTGTATAGAGTCTTCTAGTCATAACAATAAAGAAAAATATAAATGTGGTGATTACAAATTTGAGACTTGTATTTCAACTGAGTGGAGTTCGTTATCCCTGGATCCAAAGGGCACAATCGGAAAATTAGATAAAATCACAGGACGTTTAGTAAGGGTATGACGTAAAATGTTGTTTCTTTTCCTGTTGTTATTGTCATTTAATAATTATTTTTTAGGAAAACACATTGTGATGTATTTTTATCACACTGTTATCGTTTTATACATAAAATAATTCAAATATATTAAGTACCTATGTATTTTCATAATAAAACCCTAAAAAAAGTGTATTTTTTATATTTTGAAAATATCGCACCGTAACCTACCTACCTACGTAGACGGCATTACCGCAGAACTTTTGAAAGCAGGTGGCACGCCAGTGCTTAAGACCCTTCAGAAGCTCTTTAATTCCGTGATCCGTGAGGGTGCGACGCCAGAGGCGTGGAGCAATAGCGTGGTGGTGCTTTTCTTCAAAAAAGGCGATAAAACCTTGCTGAAGAATTATAGAGCCATCACGCTATTAAGCCACATTTACAAGTTGTTCTCCAGAGTCATCACGAACCGTCTCGCATGTAGGTTTCCCCCGAACAAGCCGGGTTCCGCAAAGGCTTCAGCACCATAGACCACATACATACGCTGCGGCAGGTTATACAGAAGACTAGAGAGTATAACCGGCCATTATACTTGGCGTTTGTGGACTATGAGAAAGCCTTTGATTCGATCGAGACTTGTGCTGTGCTTCAGGCCCTCCAACGGTGCCATATTGACTTTCGCTATATCGAAGTATTGAGATGTCTGTACGAGAGCGCTACTATGTCAGTCCGTGTACATGAAGAGCTTACACAACCTATCCAATACACCGAGGAGTGAGACAGGGAGACGTTATATCTCCGAAACTGTTCACAGTTGCGTTGGAAGATATGTTTAAGCTGCTCGATTGGAAAGGACTTGGCATCAACGTAAATGGCGAGTACATCACTCATCTTCGATTTGCCGATGATATAGTAGTCATGGCAGAATCCATGGAGGATTTAAGCACTATGCTCGAAACCCTAGACAGAGCTTCTCAACAGGTGGGTCTTAAAATGAACATGGACAAGACGAAAGTCATGTCTAATACCCATGTCGTACCTATACCGATATTAGCTGGAAGTTCAGTCCTCGAAGTTGTATACGAATATGTGTACCTGGGACAGGTAGTCCAAATGGCTAGGTCCAATTTCGAGAAGGAGGTTTCTCGTCGAATTCAATTAGGATGGGCAGCGTTCGGGAAGTTAAGGCAGATCTTTTCGTCCAAAATACCTCAGTGTCTCAAGACGAAGGTCTTTGACCAGTGTGTGTTGCCAGTTATGACATACGGAAGCGAAACGTGGTCCCTCACCAAGGGCCTCTTGAATAGAGACTCAAGGTTGCTCAGCGTGCTATGGAGAGGGCTATGTTAGGTGTCTCCCTACGCGATAAAATCCGAAACGAGGATATCCGTAGGAGAACTAGGGTGACCTACATAGCCCAGAGGATTAGCAAGTTGAAGTGGCAGTGGGCAGGGCACATAGTGCGTAGAACCGATGGCCGATGGGGGCGGAAAGGTTCTCGAGTGGCGTCCACGTAACGGAAAGCGAAGCGTAGGCCGACCCCTAACCAGATGGACGGATGATCTGGTTGAGGTGGCGGGTAGCAGCTGGATGTCAACTGCAAGGGATCGGTCCGCGTGGAAATCATTAAGGGAGGCCTTCGTTCAGCAGTGGACATAATTAGGCTGTAATGATGATGATGATGAACCTAAATATCGAGGGTCTCGATATTATTTTTATCTCATGGATCGCTGGATGTCGTCAAACCTATGCGCGAGACGGATCATGATGACTCTGGAGAATAACTTGAAGATGTGGCACAATAGCGTAATGGGTTGTTAATTCTTCAATAAGGTTTTAATATCTAAGATAACTCTTAACAGATGTAAAAACGGCAAGACTGGTTTATTTTCATAGTGTAATGTCGTATGGTATACTGTTTTGGGGTTTGGCTGCCGACATTATCAATATACAATATTAGTGCTACAAAAAAGAGCTAAGTATTATCTACAACCTTAGACGACGTGACTCTCTTAAGAAACAGTTTAAAGAAATAAATACATATAGTGAATGTAGCATCTGAATATATTCACGAAAATTTATGTGCGTACATACTGTAACACCTTTAAGAAAAATTGTGAGTCACACTTTTATTACTGGGAATAAAAACAAACTTGCTGTTCCGGACTTGAGACTACCTACATAAAATAGGTAAAATGTTTTATAGGAAGATGTATAAGGTTGTTCAATAAGGTACCACAAAATATTGTAGAGTTGCCATTACACATATGCAAACATAAATAAAACATTACAAATATTTTATATCAGTAACTTAATCTAAGTAATAAATTCGTTGTGGGAACTCCCCTTTAGGCGATAATGCCTGTAGTGGGAAGAACAGCTTTTTTAACAATCAGTAACAAAAATCAACATAAATATTTTAAATACAAAAAAAACATACAAAGCGAACAAAAACTTTTATTTTATAATTACTTTTTATTACCTGCTGCTCTGTGTGTGTGTGTGAGTTTATAATAACTACACACCCTTGAACTAAGTAAAACAAAATAAACAGGAATTCAAAAGAACAACTCAATCCTTGATCAGCTGTTCGGTCTCAGAGTAACTTATAGGTTTTAACCATTGTAACACCATTTTTTTGCATTAATTTTTATTGAGTGGATATACATGAAGACACCCATTAACAAAATCGTAAATTGTGGCCGACTGCTTACTGTACTGCCGTCCAGCAAAAGCTGATTTAATGATTGGTACTAGGGCAACTGTCTCTCCTATTGCTTAGTAATTTTGCATCAAAAGGAAGAGATTTGTGCATTTTAAGAGTGATGTTAAGTATGTAAAGTTTCCTGACTGGCAGTACATTAGCTTCCTGGTAAAGATTTTCGGTGGAAAATCTGTAGGGTTTAAAAAGCATCACTTTTTATTAACAGTCTTTAAGCTCGTTCGAGACTTAATAGGACAGTTTTAGTAGCTGAACCCTATATAGATATGCAGTATCATCATCATCAGTCATTAAACGTCCCCACCGATGGGGCACGAGCCTACCCGTATAGGGTGATTAGGCCTTAGTCGTCCACGCGGGCCCAGTGCGGATTGGACGACTTCACACACAAACTTTGAATCTCTTCGCAGGCGTGCATGAAGGTTTCCGATATAGGATATATAGGATTCGATATGCAGTATACCAGGATGGATTGAGCAAGTGCAACATATATTTGAGTAAGTAATTCTTTTTAACTATATGATGTAAGGTTTTAAAAGTGATTAGCTTTCGCACTCTTTTTATCGTCAATTGTATGTGGCTGTCATGAAAGACGCTGGTCGATGAGAACTCCTAAGTATTTGGCGTGAGCGACCTAATTTATTCCAGTACAAGTACAAAGGGTGTTAGACTGGTCGCCACATTTTTGAATTATATATTGTAGTTTAAGGAGGGTTGAGTTGAGACGTTTTTACTAAAACATATATAATGCGTCTTAGCAACATTTAAGGTGACTTGCATCCAGCCAGGATGATAACTTTATCAGCGGCTTTTCAGCCGATACTTTGACGTCCCAACAGGATTTGCCAGAGAACACAATAGCTGTGTCATCTGCATACGAAATAACAGTGCCGTTGGTAAGTTTTAGACGACATAGATTATTTATGTATACCAGGAATAACGTTGGTCCCAGTACACTCCCCTGTGGGACTCCGTATGTTGAAGTGGATATCTGCTAGTTAGTTCCCTATTCGAACACGTTGCTTTCGATGAGTAAGATATTCTCTAAATAATTTAAAAGGAATACCTCTAACCCCTACTTCTTCTAGTCTGTTCAACATAATGGGCACAGAAACTGTGAATATATTTAACATGTTTAAAGCTAGAATAAAAAACACCTTTCTAAAAGGGTACTACACTATTGAAGAATATTTGTGATAAAAATCCATGGTCTTAAACTACTCAGCTATCTGCAGTGTTTATAATATTTTTAACATTAAGTAATAGTCTAAAAAAAGGCTGAACTCTTGAGTTTTTCTTGGGTGTTTCTTTCTCAACAGGCCACTCTCATCACTCTGCTAATATCATCATACATAACCTCCACTTCATCGTCGGAGTGGGATGAAGTCGGTGCGTAAACCTGTATCACCTTTAGTGCATAGCGCTCGGTGATTCTTAATACAAGGTACGCTACCCTAGCTGACACACTTTCGATCCCCACTATGTTGTTGATGAGAGACTTATGGACGAGAAACACGGTAATAGAACAGGTTGCCGGATTGCAGTATTGTGGTGTCCTTCCCCTGTCTTCGGACTTCACACAAACCTATTATGTCCCAATGCAACCTGTCTAACTCCGTTTCCAGCTCCAATAGTTTTTCGTCAGTCCTCAGTGTGCGCGTGTTATATGTTGCCAGTTTTAACTGCCGTTGTTGTTTCTTTGGACCGGAGATTCTTAGCACCCCTTGCCCCGCCGTAACCGTGCCGCTACCGTAGCCCGGAATAGCCGCCGGACTAGGGGCCGCAATTTATTGGTGTCTATCATTTGGGGGTTTTTGCCATACTCACCACGCTTGGCAGGCGGGTTGGTGAGTGCAGGGATACACCAGTACCGAAGTGATGCTGCTGCCCATCACTTGGGGGAAATTTCCTTTTGTCGCCTTCTACGACACCCTAGGATGAGCAGGGGTTGTGACAAGTGTATTCTGCTCTGCCGTCACCACACAGCTTCGTGTAGTGACGGCATTAATATATTTTAAGGTAAATGATGATGATGATTGATTTTATGTTACTTGGTGCTGCGGAACCCTCCACGTCTGAGTCCGACTCGATTGCAAAAACTTAAATATGTAAGATTTATTATTCGTGGCAAATAGTCCTCTTGCTTAATTTTAGCTTTCTACCTTGTAAACTGTGATAACCCCCCAACTTTAAAGGTTTTGGGGTCTATTACCGAAATATATATATATATATATATACATTCATATATATCGCTATTCATAGGAATCCCCCGCCCAACTTTAAAGGTTTTGGAGTCCATTTCCGAAAAAAAAAAAACATTTATTTATATACATCAATATACAAAGGATCCCAAATTTTAAAGGTTTGGGGTCCATTTCCGTTAAAAACAATTCATATATATATATATATATAATAAAATATATATATATATATAGTATATATAATATAAATTATATATTATATATATCACTAAAGGTTTGAGATAAGTTTCTGAAAAAAAAACCTTTATATATATCACTATACATAGGAATCCCCTCCCCCTAACTCTAAAGGTTTAAATTTTTGTGACATATATATAACTAGCTTTTGCTCGCGGCTTCGCTCGCTTTAAATTCGGGATAAAATGGCTCCACTTTCCTATGAAAGTGTGTTCCTTAAAAAAGGGGTTATTTATTTTCCCAGTTTTAAAGTGAAAAGCAAAATATTGGTATGCGAAGCGAAAAAAAAAAGAAGAAGCAGTGTTGCAGTGATAAAATTATTCTGTTTTCGTTACCAGGAAAGTGGAGCCATGTTATCCCGACTTTAACGCGGGCGAAGCCGCAGGCAAAAGCTAGTCTGATATAATTGTAAAAATAATTTTCCTTCCTAAGGTAATGGAAAACGGGGTCAAATCCCGCAGAGAAACCGCACTGTAAAATAAAAAACAAATTATCTAAGTACATATTTAATTCATTTTCATTTGGATGATTTGCTGAGTTGCAACTCTTAAAAGGCCATAAAAATCCTCATGCATGTGTGATCTCCAAAACTTACACCGGCCCCATACTAAAGCCGGGTAATTTGGCGATGAGATGCCTTGAAAAATTCTTGCAATACTGCGGCCGGTAAAATCACAGTCTTTATATGATGATATCAGACTCCTTACATCAGACGTAACACGCTCCACATCTAGAGGGCGTTGTTCTAAGGTTACATCAGTTGAAAAAATATCTTCTCTTTGAAAATAAGTTCTTATTGTAGATTTCAACTCATTTGATAATTTTGTATGAAATTCTTCATCAAAATTTTTATTTTCTAAAGAATGGTTTCCTAATTTGGTAAATGCCCGAGTAATTTCTTCTAATTGATACAATCTTGCCTTCTCCTGGGTAAAGACAGAATGATGTAGATCATCCAAGATAGTATCAAGTTCCGATGGCGTTAAATCTCCAGGTGCTTTTATTCTAAACCCAAGTGTGTTAAACTCCACTTTGAGTTGAGATCTTTTGGAGCTACCTCCCTCCGTTATCCATTCTAAATTTTTCAAATGATATTTGGTGACTCCACTCTCCCAACCAATAGCAGCTGCTACTTCCATAACATTGAATTCAATTATTGTTTTACTCATAGTGTCAGGGAATTTTTTAGTTTCTAATAAATATGCCATTGCAAGTGGAGCACAGGTTTTTGCTGCTTCAAGTATTGTTTTTGGGCCACCATATGATGAAATTTTACACATAATGTATGCATTATTAAGAACTTTGATGTAGTTTTTGTGATGAAGCTCTACATAACATAGGAGAGTGGCAATATTTTCAGATGGAATATCTAGTTCTTCTACAGTACTATCAATAGGAATTCCAACTTCATGTCCTTTGCATCTGTTTCTGTTTTTAGGCAATGAAGTTGAAAGCAAATCCTGGTTTTGATTAGTATTACATTCACATGGGATGAAAACATTTTGAAGAAGACGTCTTATTACTGCTCTATCAATGGTATTGGAGTGTATGTGTTTTAACAATTCATTTCTATCACTGTTACTGTTATTCATAAACACGTGACAAATGGCTGTTTGCCCATCACGACCAGCTCTCCCAACTTCTTGAACATATGATTCAAAACTACTTGGCATATTATAATGAATAATACATCTTATATTTGATTTGTTTATGCCCATTCCAAAAGCCACTGTTGCAACTATGATTCTTAAGGTGCCATCCATGAAATTCTTCTGGATTTTTTTTCTTTGTGCAGCCGACATGCCAGCATGATAGGCTTCTGCAATAAATGACATTCTTTTACGTTTATTATTTTTCTTTTCCATACTTATTTTATTGGGTTCTTGAAGACATGACCTCAAAATTCCAGCAACTCTTTCACATTCGTCCCTTCTTATACAATATACTATAATTGAATTGAAAGAACTCAAACGTTCTGAAATAATGTATGATACTAAAGCCTTATCTTTATCTTTTTCAAAAGAAACTGATAAAAACAAATTGTCTGGCAATGTTGGATTTGTTATTACTCCTGTAAGTCCATCTGGAATATTGATATGATTAATTATGCTCTTTATTGTTGGTTGACTAGCTGTAGCTGTCAAGCCCAGGATACAATGTACATTCAGCTTTTCTCGTAAGACTCGACAAATCATAAGATAACTAGGTCGGAAGTTATGACTCCACTGTGAGACACAATGGGCTTCATCTATGCATGCAAATGCTATAGGTGGTAAGGATTTAAATATTTTCGAAAATCCACTGGTATCACTAGATATTAAAGCTTCTGGAGAAATAAGCAAAACATTTATTTCACCCTCCTTTAAACACTGAATTACTTTACTACGCTGTGTAGGAGGTTGATTATTATGCAAGCATCCAGCTTTCAAAAATTCAGGCATACTCAGTACTTGATCTTCCATTAATGATACTAAAGGTGATATAACTAAAGTGATACATTTGTAGTGTTGACTATAAATATAAGCAGGAATTTGATAGCATAATGATTTTCCACCTCCAGTTGACAATATTAATAATGTTGACATTCCACACAATATTCTCATTATTGCTTCTTCTTGACCAGGTCTAAAAGAGCTATGACCAAATAATTTAAGTGAATCTTTTAATGCTTGAGGAGTTTCTGTGATCTTGTAGTCAGAATAAATAGGCAGTATATTGTTGTCTTCAGAAGTGCTTGGATTATCAGCTAACAATTTTAAAAATGATTCTGGTATTTGACTACATGTCTGAACTGAAGCAGCCAACACATTTTCTTGGGACAGGGATTCATTTGACACAACATTTTGCATATCTTCTAAACTTGGTAGGTCATTGTCATCATAACTTTCTAGGGGTAATAGAGAATCACCTTTATGAGCTGTGCAATATCTAGCCATGTGGCCAGTATTACCACATTTAAAACAGTTTATTTTACCACCTTCAGGAAATTCCATACCAGCATGAAGTGCTTTCTTATCTTTCCATTGTTGTTTCTTATACTTTGAGAAATTTAAATTCTTTTTACCCCGAACAAACACTTTTTTTTCAATATTTATCTTAACAAAATTTTCATTTAGAGTTCCACTTTTAATTTTTTCTTGTAATTTTTCTTCATTAGCTGCTACTTTATCATTTTGATTTAATTTTCTTAGCTCTACATTTTTTAATATATCTGTTACATTGCTGTGGCGGGGATTTATGTCCTTTTCTAGACCAAATGGCAAATACTCTGTAATATCTGGAGGATTCAGGTCTTTGGAAATTTCTTGGACTTTAGATGTTTTTATTTTTCGTTGAGATTCAAATTTGTTTTTTGATTTTGCATTCTCCTTTTTAGCAATGCTTTCAATATTTTCATCTGATACATCACAATAGGTCTCTACACTCTCCCTTATAGTTTTAATTTCAATCTTTCTTTTTTTAAGGGCTGGCTTCAACTTATTAAGTTCATTGTCATCTTCAGATTCACTGTTTTCAACATAATCTTTTGTCTTTTCTGATGGGTTTGGAAGATGAATATTACTAATACCGAATTTTTGTGATAATTCATTACCTTTATCACACGATATCTCTTCACTATTAACTTCTATTGCCCTGTTAAGCCATGCATTATTTACTTGTCTAATTGGCAAACTACAATCAATTGTATTTAGTAATGATCCAGAAAAGGAACAGTCATTTTTATTTGATAAATCATTTAAAGTATATGACACATTAAACTCTTCGCTGTCAGTTTCAATAAGATTTTCTGTTTCTAGATTTTTAATGTCTGGATTGTCTTTAATTTCAAGTACTGACTGAGACTGTGTCTTAGGCAATGAGAGTTTCCTTGGATTTCTAATAGAAAACTTACGGTTTTTAAATAGCTTTTTAGATAAATTCTCAACAAACGGACTTAAAACACTAGGTTGTTCTTTCATTTGTGAACCAGTAAAGAGCTTATGAAGCTCTTGACCACTGGGTAGTTCAGGCAATACAGGGTATGTCTGTGCACCAAGTGGATCACTAATGACGTTTTGAAAATGTTCAGTAAAATCAGGAGATTCCAAAAGGTCTTCATCCATATCACAAACAGTTACAGAGTTCTCAAGAAATGCACTTTTTAGTTGAAAATACTTTTTATATGCATATTTGATTTTAGCTGGAGCTTCCTTGATGTCAAATTTAGATGGGGTCCGAGAGTATTTAATTTTAAATTCATTTTCCCAAGTTTTCACGGTTAGTTTGCATTTAAGGTAAGCCTTATCCTTTTTTATAGATTCAATCATATCCATTGTTGCCAAACAAACAAAAACTTAACAAATCTTAGAGGAACAAATATTTTGGGAAACGTATCACTACTTAGGAACGCTCCACAAATGAATTTTATATTAAAAATTATGTTAATTTTTGCCACAAACTATACAGATTATTATAGATAAAGCACAACTCGCACCACCGAACAAATACAATTTTTCATTTTTGTTTTTGATTTAGGGATGTTCGATATTCATCGATGTTGAAAAACATCGATGTTTAAACATCGATGGGTTGACTTCGACATCATCGAAAAATCTATGTTACCCGAATGAAATATATTATTATTTTAGGCGCAGTCTAGCGTGCAATAATGTAGTAGCTTCCACTAAATATTGCATAGTCATTAGCAGATGACTATCAAGTGTCAAGTATTTTCCACTAGATAACACTGATAGTAAGCCCACAGTCGTACGAATAAGTTTGTTTTAATCTCCCAAGAGATTAAAAAAACTGTCACTGTCTCACAACACTCAACATCAAATATATTTTTATTCTATATTAAATTATGATTTCTTCCTCCTGTAAATTTTGCTGTAACTTACCAGCTCACTGTTTTTGTGATTTTTAGGTGTCTCAGTAAGAGTGCATTTATATACATATTTTTTCATAAATATAATACTTACACAGTTTTATTTGTTTCTTAAAACACCGATGTTTTAGAAATATCGATGTCTTTCAATCGATATTTGTCGTACTTGTTCGTGCTGCCGCAGGAACAACTCAAAATTTCATCCTCAATTCCTTACCACCTAGATGAATGGAAGTCCTCGACAGTGCGGTTTTGTCGTAATTTCCTCCAACGAAAAAGGAAATTAGTTGCTGTCAGAAATATTTCCTGAGCGATATGATCTATAGACCTAAGACGCTAATACGACAAAAAAACGTTCTCCCTTTTGAAAGGCCGGCAACGCATTTCAGTGCCCTCTGGTATTGCAAATGTACATGGGCGGCGGCGCCGCGGCGTCGCTTACCATTAAATGAGCCGTTTGCTCGTTTGCCAGCTATAGGCTATAGCATAAAAATCAAGAACATCGATACTTTTGGTTCAATGTTAACATCGATCTTTTTCTAATATCGATTATTCCTATTTTGAGTCAGTCATTCCTATTTGTTACATTCGGACCAGGCTAAAGTCATACACTAGACTGCCTCGTCATATGTATTTTTAAATTAATTTATGATGAAATGAGCGATAATGCATGATATATATGAATTTGCTCCTAAAATAGTGTGCTGCGCAAGAGTGCCCTTTTCTTGCACAGGTGCTTTGCACTTAAAGGAAGAGGTAAAATGTCATTGGGAAAATAAATGTATTATTATTATTAATTAAACATAAACATTGAAAGTTGCATTAAAAAGAAAATAAATTTGGGTTCTGAAAGATCTATTGGACACGTTTATATATATATATATATATAAACGTGTATATATATATAAATATTAAATATATATATAAAAAAACCCCGGGCACATCCGTCACAGTAGCCACGTTCCGATTCAAGTGATAACTAGATGTACGCGTTACAACTTCCGCCTCTGACCTAAACAAGTAAAAAAAAACTTTAACTTAACTTTATTAACCGAACTGTTACTACTAAATAAGTAGCAACAGTCCGGTGCACAGTTCGAACCGAACTATTGCAACTAAATAGTTGCAGTAGTCAGGTCAACCGAACTAACAACCGGACTACTGCAACTAGACTCACTGACGGTAGTAATGAAGGGGTGCCAACGGCGAGACTTGAACTCGTCGCTGAAACACCAGCTGCTCTGCGGTAAATCCAGCAGGATATTTGCTTTATTGATTAAATCTCTACCTAACAAAGTCCTCGGCTGAGCGTCCGGTAAAAACATTAACGTGGTAGGTATCACACGTCCATGTTAAGTGACATTAACGTCACATTCAAGAATATCTCGTGAATTTTGAGACCCGTCGGCAAGCGCTATAATAGTAGTTTCGTCTTCCGAAACGTTACGCCAGCGTCCCGATACAACTTGTACAACGTCGGTCCCGCAATACAGTGTGAGGCCCCCGTGTCTAAGACGGACACAACAGTACTGGTGTTGGTCACTTGTATTTGTACCGTCGGCCGCGGATTCGACTCGTCGGCTATCACATGGGCGGTACAAAAATCAACTTTCTTCGAATCGTTCGTATTTTTACAATTATTAAATTACACTTTGATCGCACGACTCCCGGTTGACCACATCCATGACAACGTAACGCGGTATCACGGTTCGAGTCCTGATCATTCTTTAATTTTGTAATTATCTTACGACATCTATCAATAGTGTCCAAATAACTTACAATATGAACACCTAGGTCTGACGCGCCCATGTCTATCACTATTACTAGGTACTATTACTTACGGTTAAACTTCGCGGGTTTATTGGGATATCGATGTCACGCGAAATATAAGCGGGCCTATCACAAAGTTTACCTAACATTGGTAAATCGCCTTCGGCACATGAAGGGTTATCACTTGAATTGGCGCTTTCATCACGAGGCACTCGTATTCTTATTCTCCTATCTAACAAACCGTTCGCAATGTCCACTTTCATTTCTTCCGGCACAAGATAGGGTAATTTTGATAATGAGGCGCGAACTTTACACAAAAACACATCCGGTCTTTCGTCACCTTGTTCATTAGCAAATATGTCGCGGAACACTTTATAGGCAGGTTGCGGCATTCCGAACATTCCTTGTAGACGTTGCAGGGCGTCGGGCCACGACATCACTGACGACTTGAACTATGTGACTATGTGAACGCGATTGGATTCAGCTTGACGCCTAGTGATATAGTCCATAAGACTGCGGCATCGCCCCTGACATGCTGACACTCGATGCACTCCTTCTGTTAACTTTTCCGTCTGTGTCGGATTCCGATTCACAAACTGGTCCGGTGGTAGATTTTTTCGGCGACATAATGACCTTCAATCGTTTCACGCTCGAACAGCACAGATAGTAATTTGCGAATGGTTTTCTTCGTTTTCACAAACCGACCATTAATAAACGCGATGTTGTAAAGTACCTACTTGAGTGGGCCACGCGGTAAATTCTCTATATCCTCGTCACGTTCCATTAATTTTTGGTATGCACGATTTAGGCCTAAAGTTGAGAATATAGTATTTCCGGAGAGCTGGTAAGTGAAGTCCTTCACTAGTGGTACCGAAAATCGACTCCCAGGATCGGTTTGGACACGTCAGCCACGATGAACTTCCATTTGTATGGTCGTCGATTGAGATCGAGTTCAAGTATCTACTCTTCATAGGTTAAAATTGTTCTTGGCAGCGTATAGTTCTAAATCTAGCGGTGTTGACTTTTGCCCTCGTGGTCTAGGTAGGACGGATATGTTGGCCCCCGTGTCTACCAGAAACGAAAGTCCGGTTTTCTTATCCGTGATAATTAGGCGGTATGAATAGTACCTATTTGGCCGCAGAAAGCCTACAGCAGTGGTCAGTACGAAAAAAAATTTGAAATTTGATTGCATTTGAGATATAGCTCAGGCTGTCTGGACCAATCTTCCAATTCGGATGAAATTTTGTAGGTCTATAGAGAATTTTATGTGACGGCCAATCACCCTTATCTCAGAATTTGTGACGCTACAGAACCTTAGATAATCGATCGAGAACGTGTCCAGACAGCTTGAAATCGCACTTTTCGCCAGTCTCTCAATCTCGTGAACGGAAGTGATTTTGATAACTTTTTGCATATGCGTCACATAAATTTGTGACAAGCAAGGAGCTAAAAGTTTGGTAGTACGTACAGCGGTTTGGCAGAAAAATGCAAAAATCTGTGTCCAGCCAGCTTGATTTTACGTATAAAACTTCTGGCTGGCACCTCATGAATCTCAAAAACGGGAGCGTTTTCGAATATGGTTACTTTACTAAGATTTAGTGACGGAATTTGTGACGCTAATAACGTTTGATTCACGGCGTTACATATAATGGTTTACAGGAAATCGATCAAAAACTCCGCTGCATGGTGGTCTACGGCCTCCGAAATACATTCAAATTTTAGTGACGGAGACGAAAATGATAACCTGAATTTGTGACGCAGAAAATTTCAGTAGTTTCAAAGATATTGATCATTTAATTTTTTCTATACAAAACGCCATTAATATTGCGAGGTAACCATCATGTAACTAAAATAAAGGACTTCTTATTAATCGACCTAAATTTTTTATAGCATTAATACACTCTGTAGTCGTATCATGCATTCGTTTTAAAGCAGGAAGTGATTGCTGTTGCATCGTTGGAATATTCATTAACGTATGCATATGCGACGTAAATATCAACCTTATGTTGTTATAGCGTTGGTTCAATATATCCCAACAAACGTTATAATTCTCGGAGCTAACGTGAAGATGTTGTATCAATTTTTCAGCCTCCCCTCTAACTTTTGATCTTAAATATTGCATCTTTTGTGCATTGGACATCGACGGGTTATGGTGTATGGTTTCCTTAAAAAGATCTTTAAACGACACCCAATAGTTATAGTTACCAGTAAAAGTAGGAATATCCATTTTTGGAGTAGAGTTCTCCATGTGTGCCACCGACGACATCTTCTTGTTTATCGCCTTTTTTAATGAAGCATACTTTTCCTCATACGCCGAAAATGTTCGCTCATATTCTTGATTTGAGCCGTTCAACTCGCTATCTAGATCCCAGTGTAACGAGTCGATTGCAACCCACCTTGAATAAATTGTACGAAGCAAATCTTCCAACTCCCATTTTTCCGAGATGTAGTCTAGATTAATGCCTTGAATCGTTCTATGAAAAGCCCTTAAATTACTTTGTTGCTTTCGTAACATTTTCTTCCGTCTTACTTACGGACATTCTTGATGACTGCTGTATGGAGGTTGAACTGCCACCATCCACTTTCATGGCCTCGCTTGATTGAGGCAGAAGAGTGGGAGGTTTTAAGATAGGCGTCCTTGGCCTCTCCTCTGCAGCTGGTTGATAATTTTGAATATGGGCCCTAGTGTTACCATACTTCTCTTTCACCTTCTCGAACTCCTGATCGATGAAATCTCTTGTTGACGCATCTATGTCACTAATTACCAATTTCTTATAATTATTTTCATATTCAAACCAATAGTTGTCGAGAATGTCTAGCTTACGCTTTATGTAATCTGGAGTTTTCCTGCTGGAACTATCCTTCTTGAAGTTGGTATGTAAATTCTCGATCGCTCCTGCTATTTGCTGTTGATTGGCAATAATATCGCTAACAGACGACATGGTTAACTTGAGATAAATGGACTGGTCTTACTTGATATGATGACCCCACCAGTTGTTGATTGAATTCAACAACGACTCAGGATAGCCACGTACTGCGCTGCTGGATTTTTACTGCACGCCCGCTGTACGACTTGATAGCACAACGAAATGTTTATTGATGTTCACTATGTTCCTTGATAAAACACAGCAAGTTTATGTACTCAGTGAATTCACCAAGTAAAATTTTTATAAAGTTCCGGTTAGCGGAAACACTGACACGTATCAAAGTTCACACACGTATCCTGGTCCCGCCTTTCCGGTAGGCTCGAAGGACCAATGTTCGGGATGGAACTAATAAAATGATAAAACTGATAAATTTTAACTGATATATTTGGAAAAGATTAGTAAAAACATGGATGAATTGCTTATAAGTATAAAAATTAAATTTAAAATTTAAAAAAACCCCGACACAAGAACTTAAGTAATTTCCCTTTAAAAAGTGAAAAAAAAATAATAAAAGACACTTATTAAAGTACCTAAGAATCTATTAATAATTCTAAAAAAACCTCGCGTTGTATGAACTAAAAATATTTTTTTAATTGAATTTTTATTTCATACTTTTTATAGGTAGGTTAGGTTAAGTTAGATTTTAGTATATAGACAGACACGTCAAACTTATAACACCCCTGTTTTTACTTACTTACTATTGTAATGCACGAATCATTTCCTTTCATTTGATACCCCACTCGGGCATATTTGTAAACAATCGGTTTTTCATTCCACTTTCATCCCTATATCTTATAAACGGCTGAACGATTTTAATTAAACTTAGCTATTGTAATGTACGAATCATTTCCTTTCATTTGATACCCCATTCTGGCATATTTGCAAACAATCGGTTTTTCAATCCCACTTTCATCCCCTATATCTTATAAACGGCTTAACCGATTTTAATAAAACATAGCTAAGAATACGCTCGATTAAATGACCTTTCAAACAAAAAAAACTAAATCAAAATCGGTCCACTCGTTCGCGAGTTATGGTGCCACAGACAGACTCACACACAGCAGACAAACACGTCAAACTTATAACACCCCTCTTTTTGCGTCGGGGGTTAAAAATGATATTGAGTACGCGCTAACGCACTAATTTTTGTAGAAATAAATGCTAATAAACAGAATTTGGGTCAATATTGAAAAGTGCTGATGATACAATGTACGCGCTTGCTCGTACATGGCCGATAGTATGGACTTGCATATCGTTTGGATTTTTATGCAGTGTATAATTATAATGAATTGTAATGAATAAATTCATCATGAAAATTATTAATTGACTGTCAAAAATTAGGTTGATATAGGTATTTTGGAGCATTGGATTTTGACCAGTTGTCGCAGGACAAACTGTAAGCAACAGATGGCGACACCAACATTAGCCAATTAGAAATGTTTAATGAACCCGCGTCGGTCTCCGGCAGCGCATGAGTAAGTTCAGAAATTTGTTCCAAGTAGGTACAGGTAATATTTCTTTATGTTATTGTAAATATTAACATGGAATAGTAAAAAATGAATGCCCAGTAACTTTTTATTTTAAAGCAATTTAGTATATCAATATTGGTATATAATTTTATATTTAATAAACACTACTAAACTTGTAGTTGAAACTTCTGTTTTCAAAGTTATGGGTGCCATTAAGTTCATAGAAGGAAGAAAATTTGGGCAATTAAAATAAATTATGATGATGTTCTTCCATTTTATCTGCCTCCGTGGTCTAAATCGGCACAAAGCATTCGGCTGCGAGACCCGAAGATCGTGGATTTGAAACCTGCGGTGAAATATCACCCACCGCAGGCTAAACCACCTGATTATCCGAAAAGAAAGATGATTCCATATTTCGGACGGCACCTTAAGCCGTACTCTGGAGTGGGCCGGTATAGGCTGATTATGACAATAAAAATACATAATATTTCAACAAATTTCTTTTAATACAATTTTATTGTTTATTGTTTGAGGCAGGCAACCGAGGGGTTTTTTTTTATAAATCAAATAACCCGTTGTAGATTTTTCATTACGATAAAAATGTTTCTTTTTTTTAATTGTAAAATGTCTTCATAATGTTTGTTGAGTTTATTAGGAATCTATTTATAAATAAGTATATTTAAACTACTCACGTAAGTAAGTACGTAGGTACTGTTTACTACTGAAACCAGTCGTTGTATTTTATCATGTAAATCAATAAAATAATAATTTACAAAATACTTCATCTCAAAATGAATTGTGATTGCTTGGTATAATAAATAAAATTCTCTTTTAATAACAAGTGTTCGTGTTCGGAACGAACACCTTTATATTTTGCAATGGTTGTGTGACATAGCACGCGCCGTAACTAGGCCACAGCCATCGCTTTAATATAATTTCTTTATCACAAATTTAGTGTACATTTCGCCGTCGGGACAAACGCGAGCACTCATAAACATTCCATTTCATCCAACATTTAACATTTGTGTTACTTTCAATACATTTTATAATATCATAACAAACTCTCTTTCATTCAACATTAACCCCCAAAGCTCAGGCCACTACAGTTAGAAAATATTTTTGTAGTACATACTCGTATATTCAGTATTCATTGACTTGATGTTTAAAATGTTTCAGGTGGATTATCAAATGTTTAAAACACTCCCATACCTCGTACGTAAGTTTATATAAACGATTTTGATTTTATTTACAACAATCATTGTAAATATCTTCGAACATTAAATACACTGATACCGGTCCGGATGATTCCTCGACCATACAAACCATGAAAAATACCAATACTTACCGATTAAAAAAGAGTAGTTTCATCAATAATACAGATTTTCGCTCATCACAGAAAACACCTTGTAAATAATATACTAAGTCCCACATGAAACCTTAAATATTGGTAACGTTTTGTAATGTTTGTATGGAGAAAATTAAATTATCAATATCTTTGAAAGTACTGAAAGTTTCTGCGTCACAAATTCAGGTTATCATTTTCGTCTCCGTCACTAAAATTTGAGCGTATTTCAGAGGCCGTAGATCAACCAGGCAGCCGGAGATAACATGTGTCCAGCCAGCTTGAATTTGGGTTTCGCACATTCAGTATTTGATCGATTTCTCGTAAAACCATTATATGTAACACCGTGAAATTCAAACGTTATTAATTTCATCCTAATTGGAAGATTTGTCCAGACAGCCTGAGCTACATCATTTGACCCTATCTGGAAACACATTTCATGCGCGAAGTCAACTACTAGCAACGTCATCTAGGGACACAATTTGGTGAGAACTTTACATTACACTATTTTTATTTATATGGCAGATATTAATAGATTTTATAATATAATTTACATTTTTATAATTTCTTAGCATGAAATTAGCAGCAAGTTACATAAATAAAATAATTGTTATTAACGTATAAAAAAACTATAGACCAGATATCGTTAAAACTAAATTTCGTTGCGTGATTTCATGGTAATGTACATCATATATTTTTTTGATTTTATCAAACCCACAGTTTAGGAATTAGAGAGGGGACACTTTTTTTTTCAGGAAGTGTCTCTCGCGCAAATAAATATTATTAGAAACCTCAATATCATTTTTCAAGATCTTAACATTGATACACCACAGGTCGGGGTACGATGATAAAAAAAATGAGTTTCAGTTCAATGTATGGGGAAACCCGAAATATATATACATATTTTTTCAAGTTTATTGTCAAAACATTATAGCGGTTTACAGAATACATGTTCGAGCTACGTCGAACATTCTGCAGCTATCAGCAACACCGCAATTACGACATGACCTGACCGTTGAACTCACAGAGTGCAGCGTGGACAACTTACACCGGGGGCACACTGCGATATACGTTCACATGTGTACATAACAACTGATTGTATATAAACTAACTTACTTTTAACAATAAACCAGATTCCAACCGTCCGTGTTGAGTCTCATTTCCCCGCTGCGGCCAAGACACCCTACGCCATCACTATGATCAGTCGCGTGAGTCTGCGCGACTGGCAGCGGGTTCAATCCCTACCTACCGTAACTTCCTACCCTTGCTCTCCGAGACCTCCGGGAGCAAGCTCTCTATTATTTATATATAGCGACCTAGCGTCCCGGCGAAGGACTTCTAGGCTTTCTAGGGAGTTAGGTTCCTCCTAATATAATCTTATTTTGTGGTTTGGGAAGCGTTGCCTTACAACCAACGTTTCCTGCCAGTACTTCTTAGATCTTCGAGCCGGAATAAAACTTCCTGCTCGTACAATACATATACTCACAAAGATTAAATAGTGTAGAAATTCGGGGGAAAAGGGTGTGACATACGAACGGACAGACTTGACGAATCTATAAGGGTTCCGGTTTTTGCCATTTGGCTACGGAACCTTAAAACGCGTGCTCGAATATAAAGCAAAAATAAAATGGAACTATTTAGAATAGTTTTGAGTGAAATAGATTCCATTCTTTCGGCTAGCGGAGATATAGGTACCTAAATGAAAATAATTATGCAAATTGCATTTAAAAAATATGTTTAGATGTTGTGATGCACTGACATGGTCTTGTTGCAGAATATATTATTATGTTTATCATTTTAAGAACTTTAAGCAACCAACATTAGCAATAAAGGAAACATTAATATTAATATTTTAACTAAATTATTAGTTGCACTGCCACTGCCAACATCGACCAAACATAGAGCAGAGTATTATTAACTGAATTTTGAAGAAGCGTTTAATCAAACGCTCTTCTGTGATTGGTCGAATCTTTTTGAATTTTGCGAAAATATAGGTATTCGTAATTTTCAAAATTTACCACGACACGTTTCAAATTAACGAATTTACGAAAATGTAAGCGTAATATAATACAACTTATCTCAATGTGTAGAATTCTGCGAAAAGTTTTAAATTTCCTAGGAAGTTAATCAAATTGTGATTCATAGTATTTACCGATGACATTTTATTTATTTATAATTACCATATAAAATATTGTTACCATATTTTTTTATCAAACCCCGTACAAAAACCACTAAAGTTTGTAGTGGCGGGATTTTGAATTTGAAACGGCTCAAATAAATATTAAACTAAAATAACATTATTTTATTATTAATCTAAATTAACTATTTCATACATTAGTACAATATTAGGGCACCATTAGTACAATATGTGGCACTTAAAATCTAAATAAACGTATATACGTAGACGCTGGTAGCGAATGCGTGTGTGAGCGAACATTGTATTGAATGTGTTTGTACTAAATAATAATAAAAATGTGGTAAGTAATTAATTTTATTGTTCTTTATAATAGGTTATAAAATAAAATACGTTTAACAGTAGCTTTCAACTTTTAGGAGTTAATAATACAAAAGGAACACTTTAAAGCCAGTGAGGGCAACTTTTGTTAATTCATAACATTAAAAATAAATAATAAACCATACATAAAAACATTTTATATCAAACTTTTTCATCATTTATTAGCATTCAATATTGTGCTTTTTGATAGAATTCTTTACACATCCAGTTTTTCAATTCCTGACTGCAAAAAAAGGGAAAATCTTATACCTAAACACTATATAAAACAAGGCATTACTCTTGTTGCGTTAAAGCACACATTATGACGTTTATGTCGCAGCCAACTGGCTAATTTAATATAGTCGTTCAATCAAAGAGGTACCTACATTATGGTACTAGTCAATGGTACAAATGACACTAGGCGATGAGAAACTTTGACTGGATTGATTGATGGAACGGCTATTTTTTTCCAGTTGACTGCGACATACACATGTAAATGTTTGTTTGTGGTGAAAAAAATAAATATTTTTTTTATTATTATACATTCTGAAAGGATAAAAATTTTTAGTATGAACTTGTAGGTTGTAAAAAGTTTGTATTTTTGCTGAGTATATTTTAAGATTATTCCTATCACTTAAGTATTTCCCTTTTATAATTGTGGTCCTTAAACAGGGTTGCCAACCCCGAAACGAAATTCCTCGTACATAAGCAGCTAAAAATCTCATACTTTGATTTTCAAACCACGCTTTTATCATTAAAATACTAAATAAAATAAACATCTGCTAGCTTCTTAGTAAAAAAAAACATCACTTTGTGATAGGGACGACTAATGCGGAGAACAAAATATACAAATAAATGATAATAAAATAATAATTCAACATACAAATAAATGTTAAACCAATCAAGGAAGTTAACGATACAACTTTTTTAGGTATAACCATTGACGCACATATTGATTGGAAATCACACATTGAAAAAATTAATAAAAGGATATCAAGCAGCTGCTATGCGATATCAATATTAAATAAAATAACTTCAGAGGAGGTTGCCAAAAAGTCATACTATGGGTGTGTGTTCGGTACACATACATATGGTATTATTTTTTGGGGTAATTCAGTTAATATTCAGGCTACAAAAGAAGAAATGTACAATATGACCAGATTTTCGATTTATGCCTTTTATCTAAAGAAAAAAGATTAAATTTGTTCAATTTTCAACCGAGCTAATTTTACGGATAGATTAATAATAATACTATTTAAAATAAATATTAAGATATTAATAAATATGAATCTCTTAGAAATGTTTTCAAAGTTTTTAAATTCCTAACTTTGACGTGTATTTATACACTAGAAATTTGCATTTTTATAAAAAGTAATTATATAAGAAAAATTTGAGATCGCAACATGAATTTGACATGTGTTTAGAAAAGCTCTAGCTACATAATTAGTAAAAGCACTTTAATTTATGGAATAAAACTATTTAATCATTTGCCTCTTTCTATCAAATCTCTCGAAAGTCCACTATTTAGAGGCAACTCAAAGAATGGTTAATATTAAAATGCCTTTGTAACTTAGACGAATATTTTAATTGCAAAAATTGATGTTATTTATACTGTAAGTTTGAATTATTGATTTATATTTTAATGACTTTTAAATTGATTTTGTAGTGATTATTAAAAATGGAGATGAAATTAAAATTGTTTGTAATGTATAATTGTTTATATTGAATTGTAATTTTTTATTATGTAGTGTACGCCTACAAAAAGGGTGTGCCCGAAAAGGGCAGACTGTTGACACTCAACTGAATTTGTAAGAAGAACAAAATGTTTTGATAATCGTGGTTTTCTCAGTTGAAATAGCTACTACAGACAGGCCGATCTTAGGGGGGCAGGGGCATGTGCCCGGCGGCACGGTCAGGGGCGGCAAACAGACTAATGGACCACTCATCATTTACCTTACTTGCCCGCGGAATAAATAATAGTACAAGTGCATGGCCATAGAAATACGACTGATACCGGAGCGCGGAGTAAGGCATGTTACTGAACTATTACATTTTTTGCATAGTTCTAAATAGCGCCCGCAGATCACGGTCAGCAGGCGGGTGCAGCTGCGATCTGAGGAATGACGCTGTATACGAAAACTCTCTCGTCGATCTCTATACAGGGCAGCAGTGTATTATTTCAAAGTTACGTAGTTATTTCTCTATGTTAATTGATGCCAACTTAGCTGCTTTAAAGCTATATCATTTTCATGATGGACAGCTACAATTGAAAAAATAAACAATTAAGCTCCTTTTACTTGCATCAAGCGACCACGTTTTTAAAGAAAATATACAAAATAAATTGGAAATAAAACGCCTTTTTCATCCAGTGTGACTTCGAAAAAGCTGAGGCGAGTAGTCTTATTTCATTATAGAACTTAATTGATTAATATCAATACCAATA
Organism: Leucinodes orbonalis; assembly: GCA_019425675.1. Classification (NCBI taxonomy): domain Eukaryota; kingdom Metazoa; phylum Arthropoda; class Insecta; order Lepidoptera; family Crambidae; genus Leucinodes; species Leucinodes orbonalis. The sequence continues at coordinate 44,749 of PQWD01006300.1, forward strand.
ATTGATAAATTGTAACTTTTTAATGACATTGCTTTTTTGCCGAGGTTAGGATGGTTATGAAACAGCTTAAGCGTTATTAGACCCCGCTACGACGGATATACCGCAGAGCTTTTGAAAGTAGGGGGCACGCCAGTGCTTAAGACCCTTCAGAAGCTTTTTAATTCCGGAATCGGTGATGGTGCGACACCAAAGGTGAGGAGCAATGGCGTGGTGGTGTTCTTCTTCAAGAAAGGTGATTAAACCTTTTCCCTCTCTATTCAACCTATCGCAGTCCACTGTTGGACATTTGTCTCATTTTGCGCCAGATATTCCGGTCCTCCGTTTTTCTCATCCAGACTCCACCAGCGACTTTTCGCAAGTTGTCGGTCCATCGGGCCGGAGGGCGTCCTACGTTACGCTTGCCAAGACGCGGTCTCCGCTCCAGAACTCGTCTGCTCCAACGGCCATCGGTTCTGCGACATCATTACCCACTGCCACTTCAGTTCGCTAATCTGGCGAACTATGCCGGTAATTTTAGTTCTTTTGCGGATAACATCATTTCTGATTTTATGTATAAGAGTCTCCCAACATAGCACGCTCCATCGCTCGTTGAGTAACTTTGAATTTCTGAACCAATCCGCAGTCAGTGTCCATGTCTCATCTGCGTATGTTGGTATGGGTAGGACGTATTTCTCAAAGACTTTTGTCCTTAAGCGTTGCGGAATCGTCGACGTGAAGATCTGATGTAACTTGCCTGATGCCGCCCAGCCCAAATGAATCCTCCTACTAGCTTCCCTTCCGAAATTGTGCCGGTCAAGTTTTAGCCCAAGTAAACTTATTCTTGGACAATCTGGAGAAGGACGCCACCGACGCTTATCAGAAACGCTACCGGTCTATAATTCTTCAAGAGAGCTTTATCACCCTTCTTAAAGAACGCTTGTGGACCACGCTTCCAGTGTAGTTCCCAGGTAGATGACGGCATTAAAAGAGCTCACCTAATGTCCTAAGGATGGGTTGTCCACCGGTGTTTAGGAGTTCTGTCGTAATACCGTCATCCCACGGGGCCCTTTCATTTCTCAGTTGCTTCAGTGCTGCACTAATTTCGCTAACGTCAACATCCGGATATCCTACGTACAATGGTGCCTTAGTAGGGCACGTAGATTCCAAGTGGTTTTTGGAAAACTTTGGGCCCCCTGTTCTCCTTAATAAGGTCCTTAATTAACCTTGTATTGAAATAGTAGAATTCTCTGCGAACGAGTTTTCGTATCCGCTTGGAGAGAGCCTAATATTCCGGGTATGATAAGTTAAAGTCAAAATTCATTTATTTAAATTAGGCTTACAAAAAGCACTTATGAACGACAAAAATATACAAAAATTACATTACAAAAAAACAAATTTATTTCTTTGAACTGTTCTTTAAGAGAGTCACGTGGTCTAAGGTTGTAGATAAAAGCTCTCTTTGTAGCACAAATATTGTATCAATGTCGGCAGCCGTACCCCACAACGGTAGACCATACGACATTATAAAAATGACTAAAAAACTAATCTTGCCGTTTTTACATCTGTTACGAGTTATCTTAGATATTAAAAGCTTATTGAAGAATTAACGACCCATTACGATATTGTGCCACATCTTCAAGTTATTCTCCAGAGTCATTATGATCCGTCTCGCGCATATGTTTGACGATTTCCAGCCCTCCGAACAAGCCGGGTTCCTCAAAGGCTTCAGCACCATAGACTACATATTACATACGCTGTGGCAGGTTATACAGAAGAGCGGAGAGTATAACTGACCATTATGTTTGGCGTTTGTGGACTATGAGAAAGCCTTCGATTCGATCGAGACTTGGGCTGTGCTGTGTCATTCCCTCCAACGGTGCCTGACTTGACTACTGCTATATCGAATTGTTGAGATGTTTGTACGAGAGCGCTACTATGTCAGGCCGAGTACATGAAGAGCTTACCATTGGCTTATCATTGGCACCGAGGAGCAAGACAAGGAGATGTAATATCTCTGAAACTGATCACAGCTGCGTAAAAAGTTGCAGCTTTGTCCAAATGTCAATCAATTTGAGGACCTATTATATAAATTAGTGAAATAATATAGGATGATAAAGGTAAAATAAAAAGAGGCGGGGCGGCATTTCTAAATTTTTGCCCCACCCAAAAAAAATGAAGATCCGCGCTGACTACAGATTACAGATAATGATCGCCTAAATGCGACCAATGGATTCTTTTGTGTAAAAGTTCAATTCTGATAGATATCACTAGTTTTTGATATGTAGCATGGTCAAATTGCAATATCTCGTACATAATTGTACGAGGTTGATAGTGTCCTCGTACTTCGTACGGAAGACCACAAATCTCGTATTTGTACGAGGAACCTCGTACGATTGGCAACCCTGTCCTTAAATAAACTCAAACTTGATTTAGTTATTTCTAAACATACTTATACGTAACTAGCACAAATCAGTTCTCTGCTATAAAAAGGTTTTAAGTAAATTTTTGATATCCGGTACAAAACAAGTTTACATAATTTTTGTTCATATTTATTTTAAAAACTAGAAACCTTTTAAAAAGATACCTGACGTTTGCACCATATATTATACATGTATGTATACGTAAGGAAATTTAAATAAATTATTATACTTAATTATAACGAAACTTAAAAAAACATGGTCACTCCCATATTTAATATTAAGAACAAACAATCTATATTTAAATCATCTTAGTATATTTGAGCTAACTAGTATTTTTGACATGGAAATTCATTATAGAATTTACCAGCCACGCAAACTCATACGACGAAATATTTATTAATAGATTCTATTGATTTATGGATAATTATTATTAACAATAAAATAAAATTTCATCAATAATACATTTCTTGTTTGTACATTTTATTTCTTGCTTCATTATTAGCAATTTATTTAGACATATCGTAGGTAAAAGCGCGCCTTAAATAAACTCTTATCGAATAACTAGGTTTTGGCCGTGACTTCACTTGCATTAAATTTGAGGTAACACGGTTCCACTTTCCTGCTTTAGAACACATAAGAGAACTCGGTGCAGAATATTATTGCCATACGCGGTATTATTTCTTTCTTTCCATCGGTCAATAGCTTTTTACATTGAAAATTGCAAAAAGACCATAATTACAATAACTTTAAACTATTACAATAACTCACAACCTCATTTTAGTGGTTGGGAGCATATTCGTTTTTTTTTTATCAACGATATAGTCTGCACACCTATTTTTGGCTTTCTATCTTGATAATTGCCAAATGCTTCATATAAACTTCTACCACCTATTTTAGGGCAGTGGGGGGCCAGACTGAGACAAAATGTCACTTTCTATCCTTTTAAGTATCTTAACTTAAAAAATCACGTCAATTGGTCGCTCCATTTTGCCGTGAAAGACGGACAAACAGACACACTTTCTCATTTATACTGTTAGTACGGATTCTTTAAATGTCATATTCAATTTGTTTGTCCATGACTCAGTTTGAATAGAATCTACTTGTTAGCTACTTACTTAACGTATCTACAATAATTTCGCGTTACTGTGCAGTAGTCTTCCCACGTTTACCCAAAACCGCGAAAAGGGAAAAGGTATGGAAAACGTACACAATGATATTACCACAATAGTTAACGGGTGTGTTATTAGATTCAAGGCAAATAGTTATTTAGAGAAAACAGAGTTAGTCCGACAGCTAAATAAAGTGCTAAGAATGAAGCTGTTTACTGTTAAAATTATTTAAATTGTGAAAAAGTTATTCCCATTACAGAAGAGCACTTACAGATTACCGATAAAAAAACTTGTACAGTTATGTTGCTTCTTGCACACTATCTTGATGTATAAGTTTTAGCTCCTAATTAAGATAGCCGTCAGTCTAATTAAGTTTTTATATTGAACACATGCTAGACGGATAAAGACACAAAACTGTTATATTGTGCTATGTTCCGTTTCAAAATGTCTGCCCACAATCCTAGTACTCGTTCAAATCTGTAAAAAAACGAAATATTTTGTTAATCCGGAGAATCTAACACAATTGTCAAGACTTTTAAGGAGTTAAATATGAAAAACACTGAAGATCTGTGGGGAATATCTACAAATATAATTAAATCTATCATTGTAAGTATAGCACCCCAATTGGCATTCATATTCAATTAAAGTATAGATGAAGGCATATTTCCAAATTTGATGAAGTATAGTAAATTAATTCCATTATATAAATCTGGGGCCAAAAGTGATCCATCCAATTATAGACCAATTACCATTCTACCGTCGCTTAGTAAATTTTTTGAAAAAATATTATTTAATCTATTATTAAATTATCTTAATACAAATCAAATATTGTATAAAAACAGTTCAGTTTTACCAAAAATAAAAATACTACACATACAGAAATTGCCCTCATTAAGCACGTATATGACAGCTGGGAGAGTAAGCAAGATGCGATTGGGATTTTTTGTGATCTGTCAAGGCATTTGACTGCGACGATCATGAGACTTTACTCATCAAGTTAAGATATTACGGTGTATCAGATTGATCAGTAAAATACTTAAGATCTTATTTGACGGGCAGAACTCAAAGGTTGTTGTAAACGGTTCTAGTTCTTCTGGTGGCCCACTACGTATGGGCGTGCCTCAGAGTGCTATATTAGGTCCATTACTGTTTCTTTTATATATAAATGACCTTCCTTACTATAGTCATAAACTTTCTGACATAGTACTATTTGCAGTTGATACATCATTGCTTTTTAACATAATAGAAAAAAAAGAAACATTTGACGATGTAAATGGTGCTATCTCACAAGTAATGCATTAGTTTACAGTTAATAATTAATTGCTTAACACTAAAAAAACTAATTGTATACAATTCTCATTGCCTAATGTGAGGCAGGTCATCACGAGTAATACTTTGAATGATGAATGCATAAATATTGTTGATAGTAAAGTATTTCTAGGAATAGATTCAAAACTCCAGTAGGGACCTCATATCACAGCTTTAGCAGGTTAGGAAAATAAGGCTCTTAACAGATATTGATACAACAAGGTTGGTTTATTTTAGCTATTTTCATAGTATAATATCATATGGTATTCTGTTGTGGGTTCAGCTGCTGATATAAACACTATATTTGTACTTCAAAAAAGAGCCATGTGAGCCATTTATAACATTAGACCACGTGATTCACTTCTGGAAGTTTTTAAAGAAATCGATATTTTAACAGTAGCGTCTCAATACATTAACCTTAATCTACTTTATGTCCACAAAAACCTTCATTAGTTTGAAAAAAAATTTTAGTTACATAACTTTAATACCAGGAACAAAAACAAACTTGCTGACCCAAATCTTAGACTAAGTAAAGTAGGGAAATCATTTGTTGGAAGAGGCATAACATTCTTTAATAAAATACTACAAAATCTTGCTGAATTGCCCTTTCACCAGTTTAAATTAAAGATTTAAAAGTTTAAAAGAGTAACTCGAGTTTCTTGCCGGCTCATCTCGAAGATCTTACTTATTCCGAACCGGTAGTAGAGTCATTAAAAAATATAATAAATAACAATTGACGATTCAAAAGTATCTATTACAGATTTATTTGAATAAATATTTTTTTTTCTTTCCATCTTTCAAATCAATAGGAAAATTTATGCAATGTGTTTTTAATGGCTGAAATGGCATCTTCAGCTTTAACCTTGAGTTGAAATAATTGAAATATTGACACACACACACAATCTATAAGGGTTCCGTTTTTGCCATTTGGCTACGGAACCCTATAAATAACCCCAAAAATCTCTGTATTTTTTCAGAAAAAAATTAAGTATTTGAAAAATTATCCAAAGAATTTTAAAAGTCCCAACACTGTACGATCCGCCATTATATTCTGCGTCTCATGATACTAAACAGTCCTCAATAACTTGCATATTTTCGGAGATGATTGGAGAAATGTGCCGCGCACACTAGAATTCCAACACAATGCGCTCCTAAGGGCACGAAAAATGCATAGTAATTATAGTCTGATTTTCAAATTTATGATGTCCTTTGATGCGTAATATTCATACCTCAAGGGCATTTTTGTTTTTTTTTTTATATTTTTAATAATGGCCGAATTGTAGCAGTAGCCTAAGCTAATTATTTTAAAAATAAATTAGCAGCAGTAGCTAAAGATAATTATTTATTTTTATTTAATCTATCGAATCGCAAAATGTGTTGGTAAGCGCACAACTCAACAACGCCTGGACCAATTTGGCCAATTCTTTATTAAAAATTTTCGTTGAAGTCCAAGGATGGTTCTTACGGCGAGAAAAAATCGTATAATTGCCGGGAAAACCCTAAAAACAGCCCTTTTCTTTTTCACATACAAACGTTTTCTAACTAAAACGTAGAATCAATTTGAGCTTTATTGCTATTATTATAAAGTTCAAAAATTACTTACTTTTAAATGCTTATAGTGTTTTATTTAATTAATTCACACCAAATTATTACCAGGGTGACGGTTCTATTCAGGATATTTTTTGCAAAAAATATAAAAAAGGTAGGAACAAAACACTGCCACATTACAATTTTTTTCTGACAGGACGAAGTCTGTCGGGTCAGCTAGTTAAAAATAAAATAATCAATGCTACTAATAAAAGTAAAGTTTCGTGGAATATCATCAATAAAGAGTCTTGTAAAAATAAAACACAAGACAACAAAATATTTTTTAATATATTATTTTTAGTCAGTGTGTTAACCAGGGCAAATTTCCAAATTTGATGAAATTAAGTAAAATCATACCTTTATTTAAATCTGGAGAAAAGAGTGACCCGTCTCAGTACAGACCTATCTCTATTCTCACAGCTCTAAGTAAGATATTTGAAAAAAAAATATTTAATCAATTATTGTCTCATTTCAACGTAAACGAATTATTACATAGCAATTAATTTGGATTTACTAAAAACAGATCCACTACTGATGCAGGAGTGGCACTAATGAAACATATAAAATAAGCAAGATGCTATAGGAATATTCTGCGATCTATCGAAGGCATTCGATTGCGTTAACCATAATACTCGCCTCATGAAGTTGAAGCATTACGGTGTCGATAAGGACGCTCTTAATTTTATCCAATCATATTTAACGAATAGAGTCCAAAACGTACATGTCGGAGAAACAAGTTTATTGATGGGCGTTCCCCAGGGCTCAATATTAGGACCTTTGTTATTCTTAATTTATATAAATGATCTACCTTAGAAACTGTATTATTATTTGCTGATGATACATCTCTTTTATTTAACGTGGACAGATAAAATAATCTTTTGACGATGTAAATACTACACTTTCTTTGGTATTACATTGGTTTACGACAGTAATTTACTTCTTAACTCTATGAAAACTAAATGTATTAAGTTCACAATGCCTAATGTAAGGCAGGTAGATACTACTTTGTATGAAGGACCCATGGAAGTAATCTCACATACTACACCATTTTCCCGGGTATAAAATTAGACGCAAAATTGCAGTGGGGTCCGCATATTGCGGCTTTGGCAGGAAGGCTTAGTTCCGCTGCATATGCTGTAAGGAAGATTAGAAGTCTCACTGATATTGAGACTGCACGACTTGTGTATTTTAGCTATTTTCACAGCGTGATGTCTTATGGTCTACTTTTGTGGGTGTCTCCTGCTGATCTGCTGAAATTGTTTGTACAATTTTTGTATTGCAGAAAAGAGCCATCCGTGCCATATCATATACATGAAATGAAATGGAATTAGCCTCCTGGCGTATAGAATGTAAATGAGTGTGTGAGTGTAGGAGGGTGAAAGTTATGTGGTTTTAATATTCCAGTACTAAACACAAATTTTTTGAAGAGTAACTACTGAGTTTTTTGCTGGTTTCTTCTCAGTGGAAAACTACCTCCCGAACCAGTGGTAGCTTCATTTGACATTCATAAGTGTTCTGTAAGGACCTAAACTGAATAAACACTTATTTTCATTAGCAGTTTTAATGAAAAATGGCCCCAAAAATCACTTTTTTTTTCGATAATGTTTGAATAAAGTATCCAACGAATTTTCAAAGTTTTGACACTATACGACCCGCCATTAAATTCTGAATCGAACAAAAGTAAATAGTCCTGGCTAACTTGCATATTTTCGGAGATATTGCGAAATTGATGGGAACCCTGAAAACGAACGGATAGACATCTTCAATGTCAAAACCTGTGGTATTTAGGCAGACCGTGCCACACCGTTTACATTTTAGTTTGCAATCTACATGAAAGAATGATCGAAGATGTGCGTCGCGTGCGTTTTGTCTGTTAAAAATCCGCTACCGACATTTTACATGCCATTCTGACTAATTGTGTGCCGCAGCCGTAATCACACAAAAAGTGTGCCGTCTGTGCAGCACCAAAAGCGAATAGATGCACTATAAATATGAATACCTGGCACGGTCGAGTTTGACACATTTGAGCGGGCCAGCGGCTCGCACGGTGGCGGCTCTGGGCCGGTCGAGTAACAACGCGATCTCGCCAAAGTAGTCGGACGCACCCAGACGTCCCACCTCCCACCGGGGCGCTCATCTCGCTGCGCTGCTGTAGTACCACCGCACACCCTATATAACAACAATATTAAAATACAATTTGAATCGTAGTTTATGCTGGATACCTTGCTTGTTGACATTGGTTATTGAGACACTTGAGCTAGTAGCTTGTAAAGTTCAGTCTCCTTTACGCCTTTTATCTTATCATTTAATAAATGTATAGTTTTCGAAGTTTCTGCAGAGCTTGTACTTTTTAGGTAACAAATTGTTACTAATTAAAAAAAAATCAAATTTACAGGATTGGATACCTCGAATTTCGATTCATTAAGTGTTCTTTAGTAGGTAGGCTCGTGTCTCTCCGTGGGGACAGTTAATGAGCAGATGATGATGAAATGTTATTTTCGGAACAGGGTGCTTTTGTGTACAGATTTTCTTTGAGTTACTTTGATTAAATCGAATCAGAAATGAGGTGTTTCAACAAAGAACCAAAGTTGTCGACATTGCCCAAAGAATAAGCGGGCTGAAGTCGCAGTGGGCTGGACAAATTTGTTGCAGAACCGATAACCGTTGGGGTAAACATGTTCTGGAGTGGAGACCCTCGTCTTGGAAAGCGTAGTGTGGGGAGAGCAAGATGAAGTGATGACATTCGTAAAACGGCTGATAGCAGTTGGCAACGAAAAACGAGATCTATGTGGCGTATTATTGGAGAGGCCTATGTTCAGAAGTGGACAAGCTGATGTTGAAGTGTTCATTTTGCAACATAAACATCATTGTTCTGAGACTAATATTTAGAATTGGTTAATTTAAATATTTTCATGCACACCCAAAATAATGGATTATGTCAGACAGGCCTTTTAACAATACCTTAATTTTTTCTGGTAACATAAAATATATTACCTTCCACTATGATATAGAAGTCATTTCCAGGTTCACCTTGTCGAACTATAGTTTCCCCATCAGTAAATGAGACAGGTTCCAATGCATCAGCTACAGTCAGTCTCTCCCATTTCTCTAAGCTTTCTGGTAGTATGACATTACTTTATTGATATTGCCATTATTCAATACAAAAAACATACAACAATACAAAAAGCGTATATAAGCCTATAAAAGGGCTGGCATCGCAATTCAGTGCCTTCTGGTATTTCAAATGTATATGAATGGCGGTGTCATTTACCGTCAGATGGAGCCGTCTGCTCAATATACCATAAAATCAAAATTGATTTCAAGAACTTTTTTCTCTGTTCAACCTATCGCAGGCCACTGCTGGACATTTTGCGCCAGATATCCCGGTCCTCCACTTTCCTCATCCAGCCCCCACCAGCGACCTTTCGCAAGTCGTAGGTCCATGGGCCGGAGGGCGTCCGACGCTACGATTGCCAAGACGCGTTCTCTACTCCAGAATTTGTTTGCTCCAACGGCCATCGGTTCTGCGACATACGTGACCAGCCCATTGCCACTTCAACTTGCTGATCCGGCGAGCTATATCGGTAACTTTAGTTCTCTTACGAATTAAATCATTTCTGATCTTATCCCTTAGAGAGACTTCAAGCATAGCTCGTTCCATTGCGCATTGAGTGACTTTGAACTTGTGAACCAAACCCCCAGTCAGTGTCCATGAATCAGCTGCATATGTTAGCACGGGTAGGACGCATTGCTCAATGACTTATTTGTAAATATTTATCTACTCCAATGCACAATTATTATACAAAAATAAAATACTTTCATTTCACTTTACCTAATATAGATACACGTGACAAGAACTCATCATACATTCGTCGTTTTCTTATAGTAGAACCCATAAGTATTCGACGATAGGAGTCCCTATCCAGCCCCCACAGCTTGAGAGGAGTGCGCGCACGCACTGTAGCTGCACGTGGTGTGCCGTATATTAATGCCAGTTCACCAAAACTTCCACCTTCTCCTATTGTAGTCACAGGCTCACCATTTACTAGTACCTTTAAAAGTAATAAAAAATATTATGGTTTGTTAAGCAGACACTAGAGCACACATAGTAAATATCAAAGATATAACTTTTTAAAGGTAGAAATTTTTGATTTCATAACAGTTGCAATTAAACCATTTTTAATTTTAAAAAGTATTAAGTTTATATTGGAGTATTAAATAATGTTCAAATGCCACATGGAGAACACATAGGGAAATTATATGCAAATTTTACCCAGTTTGGATAGAACATTGCAGGCTGAATCACCCGATTGTATGGATGTGCTTTGGAAGGTACATTTAATTGTTGGTCCTAACTACTATCTCAGTACCCACCAATCAGCATTGGACCCTTGTGGTAGGTAACAGTCCCATTTCCCCATAGCTATGCTGTGTGTCCTGCAGTGTGATTTTATAGACGGATAGTAATGATACAGATGGTAATGATTTATGTATCTTGTAAAATGTGAACATTGCATATAACTCTATGCAATAATATTGTATTCAACTAACTACATAAATAATAAACAGAAAACAACAATACCTCTACTTCACCAGAATCAATAATATAAAAATTGTCTCCTTCATCTCCTTGTCTAATCACTATTTCACCAGGAAGACATTGGACAGGGAACATGGCATCAAACATATCAGCTCGTTCAGATTCATCCAAGTGTGTGAAAAGAACATTTGACGCTATTGCACGAGATAAAGCACCCATCGTCTTATAATCTTTTGGCACCACCTAAAATCCATACAAAAAATTAAAATGTTAAAGTGTGTGTTTGTTTGTCAGTTAACAAAGTACCAATAGGTTATATAAAGAGTTCAATTATATGAAAATACTGGTTTTCTGAACACTCTTGTCCTCTAATTCGGATAATTGACAGTCAACTGTACTTTCTTTATAATTTTAATTTGAGTTTATACAGATAATTTTCATATTATAAAAATAAAATTTGACATACTATAAAATTATACTTAATAGCATCTGTTAAGAAAGTAAAAGGTCGTTTACCTTTTTCACATAACTAGTAGCATCTTCTTCTGTTACTGGTTCAGCACTTATACCACCACGCCTCCGAGGAGGTTGCACTCCAGGTAAAGGTAAAGGTGAAAGCTCTCCATCTGCCTCACCCTCAGATGCTGCAGCTGCTGCTGCTGCAGCTTTCATTTGTTCCTATTGAACAACACTTAAATTAATTTTACGTACTTGATTTTCAGGACGTATAGTCAATGACTCTTTTAGAAAATTTATTGTACTGCTACAAAAGCCTACTACACCCCTAAGACTTGAATGTATAACAAATGACTTTCAAATTTATTGATTTATTTACTTTCGTGTTTCCTTTATACACGTGGATCAGGAAAAGTTTTATTTACATACTCCATAACAAGAATCATGAACATATTTGTTTACGAACACCATATAATTTGACATAATCAAAATCTCAATAAGATAAAATTTTACTTTTATAACAGACGACGCTAACAAACTCACCCGTTCTAGTTTCTGAAAATATTGCCTTAAAAATGTAACAGGGTTTTCTGGTTTATTTACACACAACTGTACAATACAATCTTTCAATAACAACTGTACATTATGGCTTTGTATGTAATTTTCACATTCATGTAGACATTGTTCTTCCTCCATTTCGTTAAGAATTAACATTTATACAAGTAACTCTTTATTCCAAACAAAATTAAATTCAGTTTCTCTTTGTTGAAAATTGAATTCGAGTTATGGAACTCGACACTCTTTCAGTTGACAAAGTGACTCCACATGACACAAAAAATTAGTGATGGACTCGAATGGCGTTTGATTCGAAGGATGTGAATCAAGGTGAAATAAAATCAAAGCGAATGTGATTTTAGGTGATTCGAATTAATGTCCCATTCCCATTGACGAACCATTTGGCTGAAACATCGGCTGCAACCATAAATATTTTGAAATATTCTTGTTATCCGGACAACCTCAGTCTGAATTTTCTTAAAGTTGCATAATTAACTTTTTTTTCTTGTGAAGTACTTACGTTTGAAATTTGGACAAGATAATTTAACAATGAATTTAAACTGTTTTGCCAACGTTCTGTGGAAGCTCCTGACTGGAATTGTCATACAGGGGATTTCTAAAACATCTCTTCATTACCATACTTCTTACAAATGGATTTTTTAGCTTGTTGGAACTTATTTTGTTTTAAATAATTAACATTTACTTTAGTTTTATGCAGTTATGCCTATTGTTTTAATACGGCACCTTATACTAATGACCTTTTATGTTATAAGTTCGCAATAACTTGACTAATATATATAAAATACAGACAATATTACAAGACAGATTTTAACTACAAGACAAATTTATATTTATAGTATCGTGGGATTGATTTTAATAGTCGTAAAAGGTTCTTCGCCCCGATGCAAATCATCATTAGATACGAGTTGATTCAAATCAAACCCTAAATTCAAATCAAGAGTCAATTTGAATCGCGGTTCGAATATTTTGATACTGATCTTACTATCGATAGTAGCAGTACCATTGATAAAAGGTCAACTTTCGATAGTGTATGACTATCGATAGTACCGATAGTATTGCTCTATCGGTAGTAGGTTTAATTAACAAGCCGATAGTATAGATACTATTGATTGTTATGTCTATATTGAGCTACGATACTATCGATAGTATTGCGGTGTACCAATACTATTGTGCTAAACTAAGCTATCGATACTATCGATAGGCCGATTGATACTATTGCTTTTATGTTTTTGTCCAACTATCAGTCGAATATCGATAGTCTATCAGTAGTCGACTATGGAGCGGCAACACTGACTTGAAGCTTTTGTGAAACAACACCGACACGAAACGCGTAGAAGTAAAATAAAATATTTATGGTTCTGTAAAACAAAAATGGAAGCTGCTGCTCCCGAAGCTGGCGCTAAAAATCACTTAAACGATGTTTTATCAGAAACAGAAGTTGCTAGCTTACCCAATACGATCGCACAAAAGATCAACGCGTATATTGATACCAAATTTGAAGAATACTTGACATCCAAAGCACTGCATGAATCCAGCAAATCACAAATTGGTAAGATTTTCAAACCGGCACCTTGTGACGCTTTAACTGCTCCTCTAGTGATTTACACTCCAATTACCCCCAATTCTTTTGTTATAACGTGTGCTTTGAATGTATATAAAGTAAATAGTACAGTAGTTAAATATTATTAGGAGATTTATTTGCATGTTCATCTTTGTCCTGTAATAACCTACTTCAACTTCTCTAAAAATATATATTCGAAGATGGTTTTTATCGTTTAATTGTAACGTTAGGTTAGGCAATATCGGCAAATTCCAACCTATTTCTGCTAGTCATTTAATTATACATATTTGTGTATCACCTATTAAATTTATTAAAATATCACTACCCTCAGTAAGGATTGCTTACCGTTTTTTAATGCATCATTTCAATACATTAATCAATAGAAAAATAAATAATTTCTTTTTATAATTGGAACATGTTTTTAAGTTAATTTATAAGATTAACTTTAATTGCTATTTTTTTTAATCCTTAGGATTGACTTACTTTTTATTATCACCCTGTGTTTATCGAGTGGCTATCCTGAAATTATTATATTGTTAAATATTTCTCTAACAATGTGGTAGTGCTACTTTAGATTAATAGTTTATGATGTCTTGTTTATTTGGCCCTATAGGCGTCTTAACAATAAAACATGTATTATGTCTTGTATATTATCTGCCAATGTGTTAATGGTAATCATATATTAAAGCACTCTGAAACTGTAGCTTTCATTTTAATTTTGCAATGCCGCTTGACATGACCATGTTGTGGAACCTTTTATTAGTAAGTACAACATGTAATGGTGAACTCTAGAACATGACTGGAGTTTTGCTATATATCATCGAGTTAATCTGCAAGCTGTCTGAAAAAATACTAATATCGTTTTAGAGTTGTTTACGGAGAATACTAATTTGACAGTTAGTGAGTATGTAAGTGTTTCCTTCAATATAAGTTTATTTAAAAAAATCAGTCTTCAGCAATTAGAGCAAAAAATTTTGGTTTTTGTTTTTTTAAAATAGTATCCACATTTAAATGATAAGAATTGTAAGTGACATGGTGTACAATAGCTAGATAGGCAATAAAAAAACTTAGACAGCGATGGTGAGGTCGGGGTCAGAGTCATCCCTCGTCCATCGAACGAGTGCGCGTTGTGTTATTTTATCCAGCATATTTAACGAATAGGGTCCAAAACGTACGTGTCGGAGAACAAGTTTATTGATGGGCGTCCCGGCTCATATTAGGACCTTTTATTCTTAATTATGTATAAATGATCTACCTTAGAAACTGTATTATTATTTGCTGGACTGATACATCTCTTTATTTACGTGGACAGATAAAATATCTTTTGACGATGTAAATACTACACTTTCTTTGGTATTACATTGGTTTCGACAATAGATTACTTCCTTAACTATGAAAACTAAATGTATTTAAGTCACAATGCCTAATGTAAGGCAAGGTAGATACTATCATCACTTTGTAATGAAGGACCCATGGAAGTATAAACTCACATACATAACATTTTCCGGGTATAAAATTAGACGCAAATTGCAAGTGGGTCCGCATATTGGAGGCTTGGGCGAGGAAGCTTAGTTTCCGCTGCACTATGCTGTAAGGTAAGAATTCAGAAGTTCTCACTGATATTGAGACTGCACGACTTGTGTATTTTTAAGCTATTCTCACAGCCGTGATGTTGTCTTAATGGTTACTTTTGTGGGTGTCTCCTGCTGATGCTTGAAAGTTTGTTGTACAATTTTTTATTGCAGAAAGAAAGCCATCCCGTTGCATATTCCATATACATGAAAATGACAATGGAATTAGCCTCCTGGCGATACTAGAAGTAAATGAGTGTGTGAGTGTTAGGAGGGTGAAAGTTATGTGGTTTTAATATTCCAGGACTAAACACAAATTTTTTTGAAGAAGTAAACTATGAGTTTTTGCTGGTTTCTTCTCAGTCGAAACTACTTCCCGAACAGTGGTAGCTTCATTTGACATTCTAGTGTTCTGTAAGGACCTAACTGAATAAACACTTTTCATTTTCATTTAGCAGTTTTAATGAAAATGGCCCCAAAAATCACTTTTTTTTCGATAATGTGCTGAATAAAGATCCAACCGAATTTTCAAAATTTTGACACTATAACGACCGCATTAATTCTGAATCGAACAAAGTAAATAGTCCTGGCTACTTGCCTATTTTCGAATATTGCGAAATTGATGGAACCCTGAAAACGAAACGGATAGACATTTCAATGTCAAACCTGTGGTATTTAGGCAGACCGGGCCACAGTGTTGAACGTCATGCTCAAAAGCGCGCTAATGCAGACCGTTACTTTTAGTTTGCAATCACATGAAAAATGATCGAGATGTGCGTCGCGTGCGTTTTGTCTGTTAAAATCGTACGCTCGACATATTACATGCATTCTGACTATTGTCCGGCAGGCCTCATCACAACAAAAGAGTGTGCCGTCTGTGCAGCACCAAAAGCGATAGATTGCACGTATAAATATGAATACTGGACCGGCGAGTTTGACACATTTGACGCGGGCCAGCGGCTGCACGGTGCGCGGCTCTGGGGCCGGTCGAGTAACAACGCGATCCTCGCCAAAGTAGTCGGACGCAACCCAGACTCCCCCACGGGCGCACTCGCTGCGCTGCTGTAGTACACCGCACACCCTATACAACATATTAAATCAATTGAATCGTAGTTTATGTGGATACCTTGCTTGTTGACATTGGTTATTGAGACACTGAGCTAAGTAGCTTAAAGTCAGTCTCTTACGCCTTTTTTCTTATCATTTAAATAAATGTATAGGTTTCGAAGTTTCTGCAGAGCTTTACTTTTAGGTAACAAATTGTTACTAATTAAAAAAAAATCAAATTTAGCAGGATGGAACTCGAATTTCGATTATTATATTATTTCATTAAGTGTTCTTTAGTAGGTAGGCTCGGTCTCTACCGTGGGGACAGTTAATGGACAGATGGATGATGAAATTTTATTTCTAACAGGGTGCTTTTGTGGGACAGAATTTTCATTGAGTTACTTTGATTAACTGAATCAGAAAATGACGTGTTTCAACAAAGAACCAAAGTTGTCGACATTGCAAAGAATAAGCGGGACTGAAGTCGCAGTGGGCTGGACACCATATGTTGCAGAACGATAACGTTGGGTAAGCGATGTTCTGGAGTGGGACACTCGTCTTGGAAAGCGTAGTGTGGGGAGAGCAAGATGAAGTGATGGAATTCGTAAAAACGGCTATAGCAGTTGGGCCACGAGAAAACGAGACTACGTGGCGTAGTTTATTGGAGAGCCTAGTTCACGATGGACAAGCTGATGTTTGATGTTATTATATTGCACATAAACATCATTGTTCTGAGCCTATATTTAAATTGTTAAGTTTAATATAAAAAATATTTTCAATGCAACCCAAATTAATGGATTATGTCAGACAGGTCTTTTAACAGAATACCTTAATTTTTTGGTACTAAAATATATTACCTTCCCAAACTAATTGATATAGAAGTCATTTCCAGTTCACCATTGTCGAACATTGAGTTTCCCCATCAGTAAAGAGACAGGTTCCAATGCATCAGCTTACAGTCAGTCTTTCCATTTCTCTAAGCTTTCTGCTAATAGTACTGACCATACTTGTATTATATTGGCATTATTCAATACAAATAACACATAAACAATAAAAAAGGTCATATAAGCCATAAAAGGGCTGGCATCGCAAATTCATGCCTATCTGGTATTTCAAATGTATAGAAGTGGCGGTGTCATTTACCGTCATGGAGCCGTGCTGCTCAATTATACCATAAAATCAAATTGATTTCCCAAGAACTTTTTTCTCTGTTCAAACCTAATCGAGGCCACTGCTGGACATTTGCACCAGATATCCGGTCCTCCACTTTCCTCATCACAGACACAACCCACCGCGACCTTCGCAAGTCGTAGGGTCATGGGCCGGAGGCGTCCGACGCTACGATTGCCAAGACGCGTTTTCACTACTCAGAATTTGTTTGCTGCCAACGCCATCGGTTCTGCGACATAACGTGACCAGCCCATTGCCACTTCAAACTTGCGCTGAATCGCGCGAGCTATATCGGTAACTTTAGTTCTTACGAAATTAAATCAGTTTCTGATCTTATCCTTAAGAGTACTTGAAGCATAGGCTCATTCCATTGCGCATTGAGTGAGTTTGAACTGTGAAACCAAACCCCCAGTCAGTGTCCATGAATCAGCTGCCATATGTTAGCACGGGTGGACGCATGCTCAATGACTTATGTAAATATTTATCTACCCAATGCACAATTTTATTATACAAAAAAAAATACTTTGATTTCACTTACTAATATAGATACACTTGACAAGACTCATTCAACATTCGTCGTTTTCTTATAGTAGGAACCATAAGATTCGACGAGAGGAGTCCTATCGCAGCCCCCACAGCTTGAGAGGAGTGCGCGCACGCACTGTAGCTGCACGTGGTGTGCCGTATATATGCCAGTTCACCAAACCTTTCACCTCCTCTATTGTCAGTGACAGGCTCTACCATTTCCTAGACCTTTAAAAGTAATAAAAAATATATAGTTTGTTAAGCAGACACTAGAGCACACATAGTAAATATCAAAGATATAACTTTTTAAAAGGTAGAAAATTTTGATTTCATAACAGTTGCAATTAAACCATTTTTAATTTTAAAAAGAATAAGTTTATAATTGAGTATTAAATAAATGTTGCAAGATCCCACATGAGAACACAGGGAAATTATATGCAAATTTTATCCCAGTTTGAGTAGAACATTGCAGGCTGAATCACCCGATTGTATGGATGTGCTTTGGAAGGTACATTATTGTTGGTCCTAACTACTATCTCAGTACCAACCAAACAGCATTGGACCCTTGTGGTGGAACAGTCCCATTTCCCATAGCTGTGCTGTGTGCTGCAGTGTGATTATTATAGACAGATAGTAATGATACAGATGGAATGATTTATGTATCTTTGTAAATGTGAAACATTGCATATAACTCTACTGCAATATATTGTATTCAACTAACGACATAAATAATAAACGCAGAAACAACAATACCTCTACTTCACCAGAGATCAATAATATAAAAATTGTCTCCTTCATTCCTTGTCTAATCACTATTTCACCAGGAAGACATTGCACAGGGAACATGGCATCAAACATATCAGCTCGTTCAGATTCATCCAGTGGAGTGAAAGAACAATTTGACGCTATTGCACGAGATAAAGCACCCCAGTCGGCTTATAATCTTTGGCACCACCTAAAATCCATACAAAAAATTAAAATTGTTAAAGTGTGTGTTGTTTGTCAGTTAGCAAAGTACCAATAGTTTCATTATAAATTCAATTATATGAAAAAAACTTGGGTTGTCTGAAACACTTTGTCCTCTAATTCGGATAATTGGCAGTCAACTGTACTCTTCTTTAAATAATTAATTTGAGATTTAATACAAGATAATTTATTTCATAATAAATAAATTGACATACTATAAAATACTTAATAGGCATCTGTTAAGAAAGTAAAAGTCTTTTACCTTTTCACATAGACTGAGTAGCTCTTCTTCTGTTACGGTTCGCACTTATACCACCACGCCTCCGAGGAGGTTGCATCCAGGTAAAGTAAAGGTGAAACGCTCCCATCTGCCGTCCCACCTCTAGATGCTGCAACTGCTGCTGCCTGCAGCTTTCATTTTGTTTCCTATTTGAACAACACTAAATTAATTTTTACGTACTTGATTTTCAGGACGTAAGTCAATGACTCTTTTAGAAAATTTATTGACTGCTACAAAAGCCTACACACCTAAGACTTGAATGCTATAACAAATGACTTTCAATTTATTGATTTATTGACTTTCGTGTTTCCTTTATACACGTGGATCAAGAAAAAGTTTATTTACATACTCCATAACAGAAATCATGAACATATTTGTTACGAACACACCATATATTCTACATAATCAAAAAATCTCAATAAAGAAAAAATTTTGCTTTTTATAACAGACGACGCTAAAACGAAACTCACCCGTTCTAGTTTTCTGAAAATATTAGCCTTAAAATGTGAACAGGGTTTTCTGGTTTATTTTACATGAGGCAAACTGGTACAATACAATCTTTCAATAACACACTGTACATTATGCTTTGTATGTATTTTACATCATGTAACATTGTATACTTCCTCATTTCCGTAAGAGATTAACATTTATACAAGTATCTTTATTCAAACCAAAATGTAAATTCAGTTCTCTTTGTTGAAAATTGATTCGAGTATGGAACTCGACACTCTTTCAGTTGACAAAGTACTCCACATGACACCAAAAATTAAGTGATGGACATCGAATGGCGTTTGATTCGAAGATGAACAAGGTGAAATAAAATCAAAGCGAATGATTTAAGTGATTCGAAATAAGGTCCATTCCCATGACGAACCATTGGTGAAATCGCTGACATATATTGAATACTTATGAACTCGTCTGATCTTAGCTTAATTTTCTGAAGTAACTAAATTTGCAGTAATAATATTAACGTTTACGTCTGTAATCGAAGTACGGGGTAAAATCGTTCATACACTTCTACATGATTTTAGTGGACTGTTTTATAATTAATTCTTAGTATAGTTGCCTATGTTATAACTATACTAAGACGTATAATAAGTTCATATTTACAATATAGTCGCTTAAAGAGATAAAAGACATAATAAGTACGTGTTTTTTACGTAGGTTTGCATGCAAAATTAGTACGTTGTTAAAAACTTCATCAATCAGATCGTCGATATTTGAACTGTTATAATAGTAGATTACTTGAAAAAGGACTTTGTATGTGACTATCATATACCATGGCCTTCGGTAGTAGGTATTCAAGCGGTATAGATACAATGAGTCTATGGCTCGATATTACGATTTTGGTGCAATATGTGTAAAGCAGATTAACGAACGTTGAACGTGTAAGTCATTCGATAGAAAGCACTGCGCACACTGCTTGTACTAATACACACGACCGTAGAGATAATTATGGTCTAAACAATGAAGCTCTGTGAAGCAAATACTAAGATGTATTCAAAATTGGTGTAGTCCCCTACTTCAAGATACGGTAATGATCTTTATACTTGACTCAACATGCTATAGCAAATCAAAATTTCAAACCCACTGGATTTAACCTCTCTAGATTACTTTCAATCTTTTTTAGAGTGCTTGAATAAAATGTAAATAGTCGTATTAAATATAGATCAGTCATTTGTCTCTATCTTAATTATTAAGATATCTATGAGGTAGGCAATATCCAAATTATTATCTTTAATTTAATTTGACCCATTAATGTAATCTCGTAAGTGATTCTTACTTTTAAGATTCATTTTAATCATAAAAGAATAATATCTTTAAATTGAACATTTTCGTATTGATTACTATATTTGATTTTAATCCATTATTACTTATATCACTGTAGAGTATCTTATTAATTGTAATTTTACAATAGTTACATTATTGATCTTATTTGGTTATTCATAATGTACATTAAAAAATCTTAAACTACAAGACAAATTTAATTAGTATCGTGTTGGATTGATTTTAATAGTCGTAAAGGTTCTTCGGCCCGATGCAAAATCATCCATTTAGATCGAGTTGATTTCAAATCCAACCCTAAATTCAAATCAAGAGTCAATTTGAATCGCGGTTCGAATATTTTGAATACTGATCATTACTTCGATAGTAGGCAGTACCATTGATAAAAAGGTCAACTTTCGATAGTGTATGACTATCGAATGTACCGATATATTGCTCTATCGGTAGTAGGTATTAA
>PQWD01006300.1:66110-108250 GCA_019425675.1 Leucinodes orbonalis
TAGGTTTATATTAACAAGCCGATAGTAAATAGATACTATTGATTGTTATGTCTATATTGAGCTACGATACTATCGATAGTATTGCGGTGTACGTACAATACTATTGTGCTAAACTAAGCTATCGATACTATCGATAGGCCGATTGATACTATTGCTTTTATGTTTTTGTCCAACTATCAGTCGAATATCGATAGTCTATCAGTAGTCGACTATGGAGCGGCAACACTGACTTGAAGCTTTTGTGAAACAACACCGACACGAAACGCGTAGAAGTAAAATAAAATATTTATGGTTCTGTAAAACAAAAATGGAAGCTGCTGCTCCCGAAGCTGGCGCTAAAAATCACTTAAACGATGTTTTATCAGAAACAGAAGTTGCTAGCTTACCCAATACGATCGCACAAAAGATCAACGCGTATATTGATACCAAATTTGAAGAATACTTGACATCCAAAGCACTGCATGAATCCAGCAAATCACAAATTGGTAAGATTTTCAAACCGGCACCTTGTGACGCTTTAACTGCTCCTCTAGTGATTTACACTCCAATTACCCCCAATTCTTTTGTTATAACGTGTGCTTTGAATGTATATAAAGTAAATAGTACAGTAGTTAAATATTATTAGGAGATTTATTTGCATGTTCATCTTTGTCCTGTAATAACCTACTTCAACTTCTCTAAAAATATATATTCGAAGATGGTTTTTATCGTTTAATTGTAACGTTAGGTTAGGCAATATCGGCAAATTCCAACCTATTTCTGCTAGTCATTTAATTATACATATTTGTGTATCACCTATTAAATTTATTAAAATATCACTACCCTCAGTAAGGATTGCTTACCGTTTTTTAATGCATCATTTCAATACATTAATCAATAGAAAAATAAATAATTTCTTTTTATAATTGGAACATGTTTTTAAGTTAATTTATAAGATTAACTTTAATTGCTATTTTTTTTAATCCTTAGGATTGACTTACTTTTTATTATCACCCTGTGTTTATCGAGTGGCTATCCTGAAATTATTATATTGTTAAATATTTCTCTAACAATGTGGTAGTGCTACTTTAGATTAATAGTTTATGATGTCTTGTTTATTTGGTATATTCTATAATGTAACATGTTATAAATAAATAAATTTAACCCTATAGGCGTCTTAACAATAAAACATGTATTATGTCTTGTATATTATCTGCCAATGTGTTAATGGTAATCATATATTAAAGCACTCTGAAACTGTAGCTTTCATTTTAAATTTTGCAATGCCCTGACATGACCATGTTGTGGAACCTTTATTAGTAAGAACTAATGTTGACCAACATGAGCAATAAATGGTTTGAAGGCTCGTCTTTAGTAACATTATGGTTAACTAGGAGCTTAATTTTTTTAGTACTATATCTCGATATAGCATGTCATCCTGTGAAGTTTGAATCTGCAGAAACTAATACTTTTTAAGAAAAATACTTGAAAGTTTACATAAAACAGGATTTTTTAGGTTATTTTTACGCAATTTTGAGTAATTTTGATGTTTGGTAGCATCTGACCAAATTTTATTTAGTAAATTTATATTGTTAATGTTGCTATTCTCTTACAATTATAACGTAACTTTAAAAAAAATGAAGCTCAGTAGCATTTCAAGGCCCAAATATAGAAAAAAACAAAAAAAAATTGTTTTGGTTTTTGTGTTTTCTTATGAACAAAATGTAATCCACCATTTTATGATAATATATTAATTCAAGTAGATTATACACAGATAGGTGACAGATAGCTCAGAATATAGAAACAAATAATAATAAAGAACTTAGTACTGCTAGCAGATGCAGTAAGGGCGAGGTGGCGGGGGGCTTAGCCCCCTCTTAAGTAGGAGGTCAGGAAGCGAATATCTCACGAAGTACATTCTTTCATTGGTCAATCAGACAGATTATTGTAGAAATATTGGAGTATTGTGCTAGGCACTAGGAATCCTCATTTATTGAAGAAACTGGAATTGATAAGCAAGCTTATGTGTTTACCCAAATACAATTTACAATTTAGGTGTCTTCAAGCAAGTAAATAGGCTTTTCTAAGTCAGCATTCTTCATCCTAGACATCATATCAGAAAAGGCATAGTCAAACACTAGCCTATTCAATGTAAAAAAAATTGATATAACAAAACCGTTCCTACAGTGTAGCTTAGAAAGCATTTATTATTGTTTTGTCTATACCTATTTGTAGTATCAATTTAAACTGTTTGATAATCACTCCATTGAAAAAAGTCAACTCAAAACCAATTATTTTATTTTAATATTTATATCAATAAAAATTGAACAATGTCAGGACTCGACTAGGCAGTTTACCGCAACAGTTCTTCATAACTCACATCTGTCTAACACACCTATTATCCCAATTAAAGGTGTATGGTTGAGTTTACTAATTTTGTCATAACAATACAATGTTATACACAGTACACTATAACCTGCACCCTTCATCCCAAACCACAGCTATATGGGAGGCATGACTGTAATGGGACAAGAATAGAGACTTGCTGTCATTAACAAAAATGTAATTGGTATGGTATTTTTTTTTAAATAACATCACAAAATGTATATTTCACCATATACATTTTAGTTCTCCCTAAATATGAACAATTTAGATGACCCATTTGGGGTAATGGTTGAGGTTTGGGCAACTACACCAAGAGTTCCAGATTTGATCCTGGGTAGTACAAAAATTTGTGTGCATGAACATGTCTGCTTGTATTATTGGTCATGGTGTTTCTTGTATAATATGTATGTATTTACCAATAAAAGTATAAATGTATGGTTATTCATTGTATAGTAACACATACAGCCTCATGCTTAACCTGGGTCTAGATGGCGTTGTCTGAATGTTTTTGGATATATTTTTTTAAACAATTGAGGATTAAAAGCCACAAAATTAAAATATTATTTATAGCCCATTCATATAGTCTATTTAAAAATCCTGCTCTTAATGATTGATACATCAATAGGTCTAGTTGAAATATAGGGTATAATTTTCCAAATTCACAGGTTACAAATTCAGAAAATGTACATGTTGTAATTTTTTAATTTTAAATTTGTAGCTAGGTTTATTTAATTTCACTTTTGGTATTTTATTGTTATCTTTTTATGAAATAGATGGAAGATTTTCTAAAATTCTTCATGTAAGATTATTTTATCATATTACAATCTGTTTCGAAATTTTTAGCAGCCTTCATCTTCCTCTTTGTTAAAAACTTCCAGGGTTTAAATAGAGATAGAATGATGCCTTTCCTGTTTATCAACATTATATTTTCACATTAGTAAAAGCCAATTAATCAATCCTTTCTCTGATTCAATATGGAAAAAGGACAAACACACACACTTTCAGATTAATGAAGCTTACAATAATAGGTCAATTGATATGACACAATTTAAAAGTTTGAACTGGCAAATTATTCACAACCTATGCCCATGCTTCGCACGGGTGCAATGGTGATATTCGTGATAGACACGCTCCTGCCTGCTGTCGGCGGTAGCGTCGAACGTACGTACGCAATTTTAAATCTTATTTTGAATATTATTTAAATCATATGCTGTAAAGGCCATATAAATAAATAATATAATACGTTATTTTTCTTACAAGATTACTAACATCTTAAAGTTAGTAACTTTCTAGAGTGAGAGACTGGAGCCGAATAGTTTTTGTACAACCGGTTTTACGGGATTTTATAGATTTATAATAAATCAACAATGTATTTAAGGTATTTAATTATGTAATGCTTTATTGGTTAAAATCGCTTCTAAAATTAGCCATTATTTGCCTTAAAAAGGGAATTTACAAAAAAAAGTGCTATATCCTTAAGAGATAAACATATACCATCTCAATACATTGGTTTGATGATCTTGTAGGTAGTGGTTTGCAATGTAAGCGGAAAAAAATTACGACATACATTAGAAACCTCAAAAATTACAGTATTTCTCCACTATTTAATGGATGTTATGTTATTATATATACACACCTTTTGAATTACTCTGTGATTATTTCATTTATATTAATAGAGTTTTATCTCCCTATACGGGTAGGCACCTGCCCCTCGGTTGGTACGTTTAAAGAGTTGATGATGATGAATAGAGTTTTAGGTAATTTATTGTATTAAAATAAGATTTGAATTATGATTATTTTTAAGTT
Organism: Leucinodes orbonalis; assembly: GCA_019425675.1. Classification (NCBI taxonomy): domain Eukaryota; kingdom Metazoa; phylum Arthropoda; class Insecta; order Lepidoptera; family Crambidae; genus Leucinodes; species Leucinodes orbonalis. Next base: position 70,281 of record PQWD01006300.1, read on the forward strand.
TGAAAAATAGTTATATCCTATAACTGGTAACCCAGCCGTCATTTGACAATAGCAACAACCAATTACACGTGATCACTACAACCGATCAGGACCTTCTGTCAACTCTATTAAATAACCTTCCCAACTTAACAGTTATTGTTAAGATGGGGGACTTGACGAAAGGGGGACATTCATTGAGTAACGATTTATGACCAAGTGTACATTAGACTATAATTACTGTTGAAATAAATAAGTGATAAGTAGAACTGAGTTGTGATTTATCAAAACTCCATCTATTTTAACAAATTAGCCAAGCGCGAAACGGACCTGCCATTAATTTTGAGTTTCGGTTCAATGTATGGGGAACCCCAAAAAATTTTTATTTTTAGTTTCTTGTCAAAACCTAATAACGGTTCACAGAATACATATACTTACAAAGTTTGAATCGTGTAGTGCTTATAGTTTCGGAGAAAAAAGGGTGTGACATGCGGACGGACAGACAGACAGAAAGACTTCACGAATCTATAAGGGCTCCGTTTTTTGCCATTTCAAAATCCGTTGTGTAGTTTTAAAGATTTAAACGCACATAGAGACATGGGGATAAAAAAAGCGAATTTGTTTTATACTATGTAGTGATTTATGCACATTTGAATTATTTTATTAAACATAACAAACTGTGTTATACTTATTTTATTTTGATTATATGTATTACGAACTTCTAAAATATGGGATTGATAAAATTTTAAAAAATATATGATGTACATTGCCATGAAATCTAACAATCTTAAAAAAATTTGGTTTGAACGATATCTAGTTTGTACTAATTCATTGGAGCTTTACAATCCTTACACTTCTGAATAATTATATTAATTAATAAATCATCAACTTGCTCTTTATTGCGTTTTTCTCATCTTTAAGACCAAAAAAAGAACATGAACCATATATCTACGTAAGGAATCCTGTTATATCTAATACCAGCTTTTGCCCACAGCTTCGTTCGCGTTAAGAAATATAAAAAAATAATCCCCTATTCTATCCACTTAGGGGGGATTTTTATAAAATCCTTTCTGAGGGGATGCCTACGTCATAATAGCTCTATGCATGCAAAGTCTTAGCCTGCTCAGTTTAAATTTGACAAAGTTTCATACAAACTTTCATCCCCTATTTTATCCCTTAGGGGGTAGAATTAATGAAAATCCTTTCTAAGCGGATGCCTAAGTCATACCATCCACCTGCATGCCAAATTTCAGCCCGATCCGTCCAGTGGTTAGGGCTGCACGTTGTCATTCAGTCACCTTTCAGTTTTATATGTATATATTTAGTTGATATATCTGGGACTATACCAAAATTTTCAATATACTTTTTAGTTTTGTATAATAATGTATTTGCCTTTTTTTCTAGGCGATAAAATTGCTACATCCGAGGCTACTGTACTCGAACTCACTGCAAAATATGAGGAAACTGCGAAAAAATTGCAAGGAGCAGATGAAACAATTGCAGAACTCAATAAACAAGTTGAAAGGCTAAACTCTGAACTCGAAAAAGCACGCGATAAAATTCACCGATTAGAAAATGAAAACATATCTCTAAAGAGTGCTCGTGATGCAGCTATTGATGAGCGAAATGACCTTACTCGTATTTTACAAAGGCGGGACGCCGAGCTTGAAAGATTAACTGCCAATGAAGTATCACTATCCCAACAGCTGCGTGCAGCAATTGACGCAAAATGTGAAGCACTTGCCTTAAATGATGAAATTCAAAGCAAAGAGCTTTCACTTCAATATCGTGAAAAAAGAATTGATCAAGAAAGAATTCTGCTAAATTCTCAAATTGCGGGGCTTACAGAAGAAGTTAACAGGCTAACATCCGAGTTGCAAACTGTGCGTTTAAACAATACAAGCCGATCGGTAAATTTAGAAACACAATTAGCTGAAAAGCTGGAAGAGCTGAATGCTGCTAATGACACAATCGCGCAACTCAATGAAGTAAAGAAAAACCTTAACAATAGAGCTGAAAATCTTACACAACGTTTGATGGAACAGAGGGAAATTGAAAATAAAATGACTGATAATTACAAAAAAGAATTAGATGCAAAAACTAAACTAGCTGATTTATTTAAGACAATGCATGATGATGCTGAAGCTAAAACTTTAGAACTTACAGAAGGTATAGCAGAACTGCAAAGATTGTTAAATGAAGCTACTGAAAAGTATGGTGAGTTAGAAACTAAATACAAACAATCTGAATTAGATCATGAAGAACTGATGGAAAAGAAAAATGAAATTATAGCTTCATTGAAAAATGAATTGGAACATGCTAATGATTTATTAAAAGCTGCTAATGCACATAATCTTGATATGGCCCTGAGTGATTTAGCACCATCAGCAGCCACAGCAAGTAAACTGTTGAAATCAGGAATGTCACTGACACAAATTTATTCACAGTTAGTTAAGGTCACTGATGAGCTTACTCAAGAAAAAGAAGAAAACAGACGACTTAATATTACAATAAACACCATTGTACAAGAATTAGAAGAAAAGGCACCACTTCTACAAAAACAGAAGGTAGAGTATGAAGAAGCTATTGAGAGTAATACAGCATTAACTCAACAAATTGAGTCACTATTGATTGAATGCAATAGGCTACGTGATGATTACAATGAATCTTCGAAAATTGCTAACCATTACAGTAGAGAAAGCGAGAAATTGAAGGGAGAATTAGCAGATTTAGGACGGCAGGTGTGCTTCTTGCTAAAAGAAATCGAACATAGCCGTGGAGGTCTAATGCCGAATGGTGATCATGATGCTCATACCAATACATCTGATATTAGTTCATCGAGAATTATCTCTAAAACACTGGTAACATTTAGCGATATTCAAGAGCTGCAATCTAATAATCAGAAGCTCCTTAGAATGGTACGAGAGTTGACTGAAAAACAAGAAGAGTTTGAAAGGCATAAGGAACAATTCGAAAGTGGTGAAATGCAAGGTAAAATAGAAACATTGAAAAACAGAGTTTCAGAGCTTACTGAAGCTCAAGATAGGCAAACTAAGATGGTTAATGGTTTGATCAGACAACGCGATATGTTTAAAAAACTATATCATGATCTTATGAAAGGCAAAAGGCATGAAATTTCATCAGTGTTGGAATCATCTGAATTAGACAAAGGGGACTCATTTATAATGGAAACTTCTCAGGAAAAACCTAAACCAGTCCATGTAGACTCTTTTGAAATCAAATACAAGGAAGCTGAAAAACACTTAGAATTGTTAAAAGAAGAGTTCAAGACATACAAAGAAGAGAAGGTGACAAATGAACGAATGTTGTTTGAACAGATTGATAATATGCGTCAAGAGATTTCTAAACTTACAGCAGCAAATAGTAAATGTGCATCTACTTCTGAATACAATAACGAACGACTAAAAATTTTGCAAACAAATATAACAACTTACAAAAAGCAAATAACTTCATTGGAGGAAAAAAATAAAGCATATAATGCTACAATAGCCAAACATGAAGTTTCATTGCAACACTTAAGAGATGAAGCTCTGAATGCCCAAAGCAAACTTGCTGCTGCAGAAATTCAAGTAGAAAATTTAAAGCTGGAGTGTAAATTACTAAAAGATGCAGAAGTCCGACTTCAAACTGAAAAAGAAATTTTAAATCGGGAGAGACAAGGCCAATCATTGTTATTGAAGAATTTAGAATTGATTAAAGCTAGTTTGGAACGCGTTGAAGCAGAAAATAGTGCCAAAATAGAGTCTAGACTAGATGAAGCTACAAGGGAGTGTTCCGCTTTTGAGGAGACGTCTTCAGGAAGAACAAGATCGGTTTCGAGAGTTAGCTGCCCATTTGGAACGACAAACGGAAACAGCTAAATCACGTATGCAAGAAGAAAAAGATGCTGCAGACTTGATGCGGAAAGAAATAGCTCAATTGCGTGAGGATCTTTCTGAAAAAAATAAGACGAGTGAAGAATTAGCAAAGAAACTTAAAATTGCTCTTGCTCCTAATACAGATGGATCATTTGATACTGTTAAAAAAATCAAAGAACTAGAGAATAAATTAACTGATAGGGATAATGAAATAAAATCGCTTCAAGATCAATTAGGTGTTGCCAAGGAACATATCAAACAATATTGTGACATAGCTGAAAGTTCTGAAAAAGAGCTAAAAACTCTTAATGATGAATATGAAAAATATAAGAACGAGACGGGGACTAAACTTTCAGACTATGCAAAAAATATGCAAAAACTAGAAGATAAATGTTCAGAATTAGAAGCAGAACTCTCATTGCATGCCAACGGGGAGCATTCTCATAGCAACAGCTCCTTGCGTAATGAACTCATGCAGGTCAAAGATGAGTTAAAGTCCGCTTTAGCTAGCATGGATTCCAGTAGATCTGAACTGGAAAGTGCTCGTACTGAAATCACCAAACTGTCGGAAGCTGTTCAAAATGCAGAAGAAAAGTATACTCATGAAATGATATTGCATTCCACTGATATTCAAACTTTGGCCCAAGTGAAAGAAGATCTTACTAGGGCTCAAAACCAATTAAATGAGTTGGTAGCTATGAAAAATGGTGCAGTTGAAAAACTAGAATCTGAAAAGATATCATTTAATGAAAGACAATCTATTCTTCTCAGTGAAAACGAACAATTGACCCAAAGGTTGAAAGATTTGAATGATCAGAATTCACTGCTACATGACCAAATTCAGGCTTTAGGAACTCAACTGTCAGTTAGCCACGCTTCTAGGTCGCACTCTGAAAGTATGAATGAATCGGCAAGTGAGTCTATAAATATCTCAGTAAGTGAAGAAGATGGAAAATCGTCAGAGCAATTGTATCAAATCGTCAAATACTTACGTAAAGAAAAAGATATTGCTATGGCTAAATTTGATATTCTACAAGCGGAAACTATGAGACTGAAGTCGCAGCTAGAGATATCAGAAAAGCAGCTTGATGAATCAAAATTAGCTTTGGCAGCTGAACGAGAAAGATCGGAAGTGACTATGATTACAGTCCATAAGCAATCTGATATTTTACGCAAAGTAGAAACGTTAAATGCACTTACTGATAGCAATAGGATATTAAGGGAAGAGCGTGATCAATTGGCCGCCCGAGTAGAAGAGCTTATGAGTGCTCTAAAAGCAATGGAAGAACAGCTGGCCCCTATGCAAGAGAAATTAGGAGACCTCACCTCTACAAATGAGACATTGCAATCTGAAAATACTTCATTAAAAGCTGACTGTGCAAGGTGGAGGACCCGAGTCAATGCACTCGTTGAACGTGCTAACAAAACAAGCCCAGAAGATTGGAAACGTCTACAAAATGAACGCGAGACTTTAGCTAAAATGTTAACTAACGAAAAGGAAAACGTTAAAAAACTTAATGAAGAATTATCGAATATTAAAGTAGAAAAAAGTAAATTAGAAGAGCAGTATACATTGCTTTCAAGACAGCAAACCAATTTGGTAGAGGAGAATAAGAGACTCAATGAAGAGTTACAAGTGCTAAAGGAAGATCTGTCTCGTCTCACTGAAGAACTGACAAGAGTTAAAGGCGAATTGGCCTCATCTGTTGAATCTTATACCAAATTAAGTGATGAATTAACCACTAAAGATGCTTCGTTGACTGATATAAGAAACAAAGAAATGCAAATACGTAAAATCGCGAAGAAATACAAAGGCCAATATGAAGACTTAGTTAAAACAGTAGAAGAAGAAAAGAAGAAATCAGAAGGGGAAGCTGTAGCTGCTGATAATGCGCTTACAGAAAGTACCAAAAAGTTAGAAGAGCAATTAAATGAACTACAATCTCAATTGGAGTCAGAAAAAAGCAGTAATGAAAAACTTAAGCAAGAGCTGGAAACTCTTAGAACTAGTAACTTGGACAAAGAGGAAAAAGCTAAACAAGTATTGAAACAGGCCAAAAGTAAAATAGTTCAACTAACTGAGCTCAAGAACACATTAAGCAGAGAATTGGATGAATCTCGCACAAAAATAGGGTCTATAGAACAAGTTGCACAAAGTACTCGTGATGAGCAAGATGTGAGATTGGCACTTATAAAATCACAGTATGAAGGTCGCTTGTCACGCCTTGAAAAGGAGCGTGGTGAGGCACAAGAGAGAGTTACCATGCTTCAAAGGCAGCTCGCAGCTACCCAAGCATCGGCTTCCAAACAACAGGTCAGCACTGAAAAACCAACTACCGATCCACCAACTGCGAATATAAAACCAATGGCAGGTATGTATCCATTTATTTCTTCATTCTTCTGTTTTCAATTCATCATACATGGTACAATCCCAGATCAATACAAACAGATATGTACATGCAGTTTATGAGTAGGGTATGTAATGTCAATGGTACTCATTTTTTTAGTCACTGAACTGTTGTATGGCAATAATTTTTAAAGCTATTGGGAAACAATTCGCAAATATTCATCTCCGCACGCCACTTTCCGCCTGGTAAAGGCCATACGCAGTAGTCAGCAGGGCCGTCTTTAACCTATTGGAAGCCTTGGGCATATAAGAATACTGGGGCCCAAATGACATTGAGGTGAGGCCGGGATCAAGTAAAATCTTATGTATACTTAAACGTGGGCGGATGAATTAAAAATAAATTGTCCTTACGTAATTAATGAATGACCCCTTGTATTTAAAAAAAGGGTTGTCCCTGTTGATGGTGGGGCCCCGGGCACTTGCCCAAAGTTCCCCTGGGAAGAGCCTGGTAGTCAGAAAAAAAACGTCGTTTCATTGATCACTTTTGTTTATTTGCAATATTGTATTTTTAAATACACTGAAACCAATCAATATTAGTAATTTATGATAGTGAGCAATGACGTTACATATCACTAATCTCATACAAAATATATGGAAACGTTCCTTGACAGTTCATAAAAAGTACGTCAACGATTAGTGGTGTCAAGTACCCAATTATGTTCGTTTTCCAATGTATGGAATGAAAAAATATGTTGTATGTCAGGTGTAGCGCAGCAGAGCGTGAGCGGTCGCGGGCGCGCGGGCGACACCCCGCTGGCGTCGATCCGTCCGATGGCGCAGGTGGGCCCGACGGCGCCGCACGACGCCCACAGCACCGAGTACATGCCGGCGTCCTCGTCCCGCCCGCTGCCGAGGGCCGCTCTCGCCGCCTCCACCGCCCCACCGGAGTCTACGCAGGTCAGTCTATTCTTTAGCCTATGTATAAAATGTATGTATTTACAAAAATAAATGTATATAAGTATGTTTATCCCAGTACCTACAATACAAGCTTCACGATTAACTTGGGGCTAGATGGCGCTGTGTGAATGCCAGTGGATATTTATGTAGTAGAATGCCATACAATATGATGAATTGAAAATCCAAGATGGCTGTCACCACGAAATTCTAATTAGATGCAGGTGTGATCTCTCCTTTTTTAAATCTATCTCAATCCACCCCTAGATGTACGTCTCCCCATTTTATGCCAGATATCCCAGTCCTCCACTTTCTTAACCCAGCCTCCATCAGCAACCTTTCATAAGTTGTCGGTTTCACATGTTGGTGACCTGATGATAACTCATAAATAACATATGTTTTCTTGGCAAGCAGTCATATTAATGTATCGTTAAATCTAAGTTAAAAGGCGCAGCTCACCCGACTTGAAATGCGCGCCATGCGGTACAACATTACTTACATTTTTGAAATAAAAAGATTTTCTAAAATAAAATAGCTTTAATTTTTACATCATCTACCTGCCAATAAAAGTCCCGTCAAAATCGGTCCAGCCATTTTAGAACGTACAAATAAAAAGACAGTTTTTTTTGTTTTCGTGTATGTACCGTAAATATTATATTTATATGCATGTAGTAAACAACGTTTTTTCAATATTATTGGAGTATCTCCAATTTATTTTTTTATGTTTAGATTAAGTCTAATAGATATAACATAAATTATTGTGCTTAACCTGTTAGCCGTCTCAGACAAATAAATCCAACAGTGGAAAGGTTAACTTCAGGATAAAATGTTTTTAAATTCATATTGTTAAGTAAATAAATTATTTGTTATTATTACCAGGATATGGATACAAGTGAAGCTGGCATGGGCAGCTCTGGAGCCAGTGACAGCAGCACACAACCATCATCTCATTCCCAACCTCCACAGCAGGTGTGAAAATATTTTTTAAATAAACTAGATTAGATATATGTCATGAATTGAAAAATTTGCAGTATAAAAACATACAACTGGTTTTATGATAATAACGGAATGGTCATTGTCATTAACCATTACAATTTTTTTACTTTAAACTGACTCTCAGCATTTGCTTTATGGTCACTTAAATATTTTAAAAAGTTCTACAATTACTTTGCAAAACCTGAAACAATTGGTCAAATAATCTGCTCTTGTTCATAAATGACAACTGATCCTATACAAGTATTGCTTAAACTCAAAAGTACATTAAAAGTGTTCTTCATACAATTTAGAATTGTTGGTTATATTAGCTGTTGCATGTCATCTCAAGCATACATAAGGTTACCTAGACCACCTGTATCGTCTTAAGCCGAGGTAATCTGGGACGCCCTAAGGCTCGTTTCATGTTTTTTTGGGCTGTATCTGCTTTCGCCAATTGTCCGATGAAGCTGTGAAGACAATCCCAGACCGACAAGAGACAAGTCAACCCGAAGTCAAAACTTTCATCGCTCTAAAATAAATGAATTTGTAATGGGGATATGGTAGGATACATACGTATACTTATGCTGAGACGTGCATGCCGTGTCGGGGGAGGTCTTCACATAAGTTTAATAAGATAATGGTTTTATTGTACAGGCGGTGGCATTGGTGATGCCACGTATCGAGCAACCAAGTGCCGCGACTGCTGGTGCAAGCGCGGCGGTGGCTAGTTCGGCACCAGCCACTAGCGCAGCGCCAGCGCCCCCGGCCCCTGTTGTACTCGGTATCTATTCACATATACTCTAAACCCTGATTGCCTCACAAAATAAGTCCTTTATAGCTTGTCCGGAAGTCTACTAGATAGACTAGATAGTGTATATGTGATTGTTTGAATTATCTACCAAATATGAAATCCGACAGTAGGTATATATTACATAGTAGACTCAATTAGCCAAGATTTGTAAAAACCGTACCGAATGAATTTATATACATAAAGTATTTTTTATTAAAGTTTAAATCAATAATCAATTTTTTTTTCACATGTACTTATATCTAACAAGCCAGATTGGTATGCACCACCATACTATTGACCTTAGAAATGAAACAGTCTAAGATTGACCATAAAACACGATAATCACATTCAAGCCAGTAGCCCCACAAAAGCCCGTGCGGCGGTGAAAGTCCGCGGTGTCGGCGAGTTAGATCCCGACGCTCCGCCCGTGTCAGCACGTCCCAGCCGCCCGGTCAGTACTCCAGCCACCAGGCTCAGTCACGTACCCAGCCACCGCGTTAGAACGTCACAGCCGCCAGTGTCAGTAGTCGCACGCGCCGCCTGACGCACCCACCAAGCGACGCTTGCACTCGACCTGTCACAGCGAAGAGGACTAGGTACAGGTTATATGATTATTTTTATAATGTGCATTTGTAACTCGGCACATATACAAACTTATGCCTTGGTGGTGGAAGATAAGAATACAATTGACACCAACATCCATATTCTGCCCCTGGTGCTGTAAAAGTGTTAGAATACAACAAGTTTGAGAATGCTCTGTCTTTTATGCATCGAGACTTACCATCATGAAAAATGCTCACATGTGAGTTATACAAACATTTATTACAGCCTTGCTGCTTGCATTGATGCAACATTTCAGCTATATTCATATCTCTAACACAGCCAAGTATGGAGATTAAGGTAAATCCAATAAAATAATGTACATGGTACATTAAAGTAGATCTGCAGAAACCAGTTAAAGTCAGTGTCATCATCATCAGCTCACTAAACGTCCCCACCGAGGGCACGAGCACCCGCCATAGGTGATTAGCCTTAGTGGTCCAAATTCAGTGTGATAAATAGAATAATATTTTTTATATAGGGCTTGAAAATCCGTGGGAGTAAATACAATACCTACGTCTCAAGGTGCGATCAAGACGATGAGGGNGATTGTTTGAATTATCTACCAAATATGAAATCCGACAGTAGGTATATATTACATAGTAGACTCAATTAGCCAAGATTTGTAAAACCGTACCCGAATGAATTTATTGTTATATATATAAGTATTTTTTTAAAGTTTTAAAATCATATAATCAATTTTTTTTCACATGTACTTTATGATCTAAACAAGCCAGATTGGTATGCACCACCATACTATTGACCTTAGAAATGAAACAGTCTAAGATTTGACCATAAACACGAATTCACATTCAGGAGCCGGTGTAGCCCCACAAAGCCCGTGCGGGGGTGGAAGTCCGGCGGTGTCGGGCGGAGTTAGTACTTCCCACGCTCCGCCCGGTGTCAGCACGTCCCAGCCGCCCGGTGTCAGTACGTCCCAGCCACCAGGCGTCAGTACGTCCCAGCCACCTGGCGTTAGTACGTCACAGCCGCCAGGTGTCAGTACGTCGCACGCGCCGCCTGACGCACGCCCACCGAAGCGACGCTTGCAGTCGCGACCCGTCACCGCGAAGAGGACTAGGGTACAGGTTATATGATTATTTTTTGATTGTGACATTTGTAACTCGGCACATATACAAACTTATGCCGTTTGGTGGTGGAAGATAAGAATACAATTGACACCCAACATCCATATTCTGCCCCTGGTGCTGTAAAAAGTGTTAGGAATACAACAAGTTTGAGAATGCTCTGTCTTTGTATGCATCGAGACTTACCATCATGAAAAATGCTCACATGTGAGTTATACAAACATTTATTACAGCCTTGCTGGCTTGCATTGAATGCAACATTTCGTAGATATTCATATCTCTAACACAGCCAAGTATGGAGATTAAGGTAAATCCAATAAAATAAATGTACATGGTACATTAAAGTAGATCTGACAAGAAAACCAGTTAAAGTCAGTGTCATCATCATCAGCTCACTAAACGTCCCCACCGAGGGGCACGAGCCTACCCGCATAGGGTGATTAGGCCTTAGTGGTCCAAATTCAGTGTGATAAATAGAAATAATATTTTTTTATATAGGGCTTTGAAAGATCCGTGGAGGTAGAATATCAAGTACCTACGTCGTCAAGGTGCGATCAAGACGATGAGGGTGTAATTGTTGTGGATTCAGAGGAAGACGATGAAAGATGTACTGGAACCATGTACAGGGTAAGGATTAGTTGCTTTTTTATATCTCATTAAAAACAAGCTCGCTACCCACTGCATTTATGATATAAAGAAAAATTGATTGCAGTCTCGGTTTCAAGAATACGATTGTATTATCAAATTATTAATACTGTCTGTACTGTAAAATATTGCTACTGTCTTATTAAATTCATTTAATGCAATAAAGTTTTGACGATATTTGATGTAAGGGTTGAGACGTCGGCTATTTAGTCGAGTTAGTACCCATTTACCCATTTTACAGAATAATGCTTAATTTGGGTCTAGGTGGTGCTGTGTCTGTGATGGGTCTGATGTCTATAAATATCTATATTATGTAGTACTAAAACATGCTTTGTTTTTAAAATTAGGAGGGCGAAGAAGATGAGGAAGACATGGAGGAAGAACAAGAAGTCGAAGGTGGAGAAGAGGAAGAAGAAGAGGCAGAAGGAGATGACGTCGAAAACGCCGCACGACAGGTTTTTAATTTTTTTAATGTTATTTTTATCAAGGGATTATAAACTATTTAGATAAAACCTAAGAATCCCACAAAATATAAAAAATACTTCAATATAAACAAGCAATGTAATGGTTATTTCGATAATTTATTTTCACTGTTTACTATTTTAACTAAATAATATTATTTTTAAATAAACAACATAATATGTATTGCAGAATCTTATGTTGATAATCCAATAAATAATTGTATGACAACCCAATTGGTGTAATGGTTGAGACTACACCAAGGGTTCCGGGTCCGATCCCCGGGCAGTACAAACATTTGTGTGCATGAACATGTCTATTTTTGTTGGTCTGGATGTTTCTTTGTATGATATCTATGTATTTATCCATTTTTTAGTACCCATACTACGGGCTTCACGCTGAACTTGGGGCTAGATGGCGCTGTGTGAATGAATGTCAGTGGAAATTTATGACAGAAGCGGACATGTATCAAAAATTGATGCAACAATAAATTATTATTCAAATATTTAATTAACATTTTGTATGAACAGGAATCGCCGGCTCAGTCCCCAGAGGCAGGCGAGGAGGCCGAAGAAGGGGAGGATGCTGAATTAGGAGCACCTGCCGCTGACGCTGCTCCTGCCCACCAGCAAATCGAAGCCATTAGCAGTGGCACTGAACGTACGTACACTTTCTAATACATATTAGTAAATATTAAACATAGATATATATTATATTGTAAAAATGCACGCGTTAGTTAAATTTAATTTTAAAACGCATAGTTAATGAATAACGAATGTCTACATGAAGTTTATATCAAGAGTTTTGCACATTTACACCTGTAAAATCACAAACATAATATGTATGTACTTTATATGTAGATATTATCTACTTACATATACATTACAAACTAACTAGGCAATCGAGAATATGAATTAAACAGATAAAATCATTAATATTATTATTTATTGTTTAAAACAATTATTTATTTTAAATTACTTTGATGCATTAAAATGATTCAAAGTTGTCCTGTAATGAAATCAATATGTATTAGAATAAATGGTGTCTCGTGTAATTCGGTGTTTTGTTAGAAATGTTGTGAACTTTCCCATAGACCCTGAACACCATCACTGTTATAGTGTAAAATCAATTAAGGAAGGCAAATTCCTAAAGAGTTCGAAAATAGCCTTAGTTCAACCGTTCCCCAAGATCAGTCAGCCTAAATTATTGGAAGACCTCAGACCGATAAATGTTCTGCCCTGTTTTTTTTAAGATTATATAGAGAGTGGTTTGACCAGCTGACAAATTATGTGGAAAATAACAATGTTCTACGGCTATATGTTCCAAGGGGCTACGGGACAGCAACTGCTTTGGCTGATGTTGTAGAAAACATTGCTTGTTGCTCAGGATCTGATTAAAATCTCTGTTTTGATTCTGTTGAATGTTTCACGGGCATTTTACTCCATTAATAATACTTCACTTCTGCTCTCCAGACTAAACCAGAACAAAGAAGAATATTTCTGATTTAACTCTGCATTTAGCTCTGTGAGTCACTTGTCAAAGTAAAAGCTGTACTAAATTACTGTAACACAGTATATGTTCCATGTCTGCTAGCCAGAACAGCTAAACTGGTACAATGAATACAGAATGCATGTGTCCATTTCTGATTCCACATTCCCCCGTGGACTCATGTAACACCGTCCCTTATAACCTTAAAATCCTGTAAAAATAAAAGGCTATTAAAAATTCATGTCAATAACTCAAATAATAAAATCTTAAGAAACTATTACAAAACATATGAAAAAATCCTTAAAAAAGTAGTTATAAAAAGTAAAAAACTTGATTATATACGGAGAATAAATAACTCAACAAATAAAGTAAAATGCATGTGGCAAATAGTAAAAGAACGCACGTGCAAAACACCTAAAACATCCACTCGCAACATAGAGCTAGAAGTAAATAACAACTTAACATCAGATCCTATTCAAATTGCAAATGCATTGAACAACCAATTCGCCACGGCTGGGCATACTACAAAGCTTGGAAACATGAAGCCACCCCGGTCGACCTGTAATGCATCCCACACCAAACTCCTTTTTTCTCTAATTTAATCCGATCATTGAAACCTAAATGTAGTTTTGGAATTGATGAACTGCCAGCCAAACTCATAAGAGAGTGTGCCGAGGAACTAGTTTATCCTCTCACTATTCTAATAAATCAATCATTTTCACAGGGATACTTTCCAGATATGCTAAAAGTAGCAATAATTAAGCCAATACACAAGAAAAACTCTAAAACAGATCCGAACAACTACCGCCCAATATCTTTACTGCCAATAATATCAAAAATATATGAAAAAGCCATGTTCAATCGGCTCTACTCATTTTGTGAGAAAAATAATATATTTGATGACTCTCAAAATGGATTTCGAAAGAATCGCTCCACAGTACTAGCCACCTTTAAATATATCAATGAAATTTTAAACATTATTAATGATAAAAGATACGCCGTAGGCATCTTATTCGATATGACTAAGGCATACGAAAAAGTAACATTTGATATTTTATTGGATAAACTATATGGCATTGGAGTAAGAGGAATTGCCCACCAATGGTTCAAATCTTTTCTAAATAATCGTAAGCAATATGTACAAATAGAAAATTTTGATATAAACACTCAGGAAATTAAAAAAATATTGTCAGATCCTCGCATTTTAAATGGATCCATACCTCAGGGAAGTGTCCTGGGCTGTTTATTATTTATATAAACGACCTTCCTAAAATACTCAAAGAAAAATGTGTGATGTTTGCGGATGACTTCTCTCTCTTGGTCTCATGTAAAAATAACAATAATTTAGATATAAAAGTCCAAACTCTTATAAATTATATTGTAAAATGGATGAAAGAACATAATTTGGAAATAATTTTTTCTAAAACTAAATTGATGCAATTTAGGCCACGCCAAAAAAGCGAACTAGCCATAAATATCATGTACAATAATAAAAAATTAGAAACAGTACCTTATTTCCCCCTTCTAGGTATAGTTATAGATTCAAATATTAACTGGAAAGCCCACATAGAAACCGTCAAAACAAAATTATCCAAATTTATATATGCTTTAAGAGAAACCAAACAATCCACCAACATACATACAAGTATTACAGTATACTATGCTTATGCATATGCGTGGCTCAGCTATGGTATAATTCTCTGGGGTAACAGTACCAACTCACACGATCTATTTATACTTCAAAAAAAATGTATACGAATCCTTACAAATATAAAACAAACAGACAGTTGTAAGCCTCATTTTAAAAACTTAAACATATTAACCCTACCATGCATTTATATATTAGAAAACTGTAAATTTATTAAAAAGAATCCCTATTTATATACTAAAACCGTAGACACCCCCAGAAATTATCGTCCACAATATAAAAATAATTTAATCCAAATAAAATCAAATCTAAGTTTGCATAGCTCTGGCCCTTACCCTATGTCTATAAAAATCTACAATAACTTACCAAATTATATACAAAATTTATGAAACTCCTGAAAGAATATCTTATAAAAAAGTGCTATTACGAAATAAATGAATATTTAAATGATAAAGAAAAAAACCGATTATAATTAAATACATAAGACACGAGGAAAATTAATTAAATATATTATGGTAAAATATCTGCCCTCTGACTTCCATGTTGCTATGCCTGTAAAGGTCCATATGATGTTTAGATAGTATATTATGTAAATTGTTTATGTAACATCTATGTCATCTGGGATGCAATAAATCAATAAATAAATAACCGCGCAGGCCTATTAAAAACATGAAATGAAACAAATGATTAGATATGTCATTGGACTTCCGTGTAGCTTACTACATGATTATATTTGGTGAAAAACAGCCATTATCACTTAATTGATAATTGGAATGCAAATTTTTCTTTCACCTTTTTAATACATTCCGTCATAGATAACATTTCATGCATAACAAGCCTATTCAAGTTTCGTTTAAATACCATAACAAAACCACCGTAACAAATATTAATTATAGCTTTTTTATAATATGATGACTTAAAAACATAATATCAGATATATAATTATTAGTGATAAGACTTGTTATTAGACTTGTTGTTATAGAGCGTCGGTGTCTCAATGGTGTGGACTGTCGCCTTCCTACCGGGAGGGCTGAGGTTCAAATCCCGACACGTACCAATGTGTTTTCGAATTTTGAAAATATATGTACGTTATCCGACGCTCTGACGGTGAAGGAAATCATCGTGAGGAAACCTTCATGCACGCCTGCGAAGAGATTCAAAGGTTGTTTGTGAAGTCGTCCAATCCGCACTGGGCCCGCGTGGACGACTAAGGCCTAATCACCCTATACGGGTAGGCTCGTGCCCCTCGGTGGGGACGTTTAATGAGCTGATGATGATGAAGACTTGTTATTATTGTTGATTTTGATGGTATCACACGTTAAGAAAATCTCATTCAAAAGTAAGATAAGAATCATTGAATATATATTTGGCGTTATGTTTATTAAATGTTTTTCTTTATTATGCTCCATTGATAAATTTAAAAAGTCACCATGTTCTAGGATTATTGATTCCGTATCATCATTAGCATAGTCATAGTAAAGGGCTTTGTAATGCATTTGCATTAGTAATTTATAATGATGTTGCTTACGGATAGAATAATATGAAGATAAATTGTAATCTTTGAACTTAATTGTCTTCGCGAACTAAGTTGTTTCTCACTCAATCACTAAGGTATAATAGTGTACATTTTATAATATAAAACGTGTGTTTTTTTAGCAAGTGGCGCCTTGTCGATAGGAGGCAACGGTGGTGACGACGGTGATGACAGTATAGTTCCTTCAACGCCCACGTTATACGTACCAAGGCGTAACGACGGGTAAATATGCAAATTTTTAGTAAATATTGTAACTGGTTACAAATACT
Source organism: Leucinodes orbonalis (assembly GCA_019425675.1). Lineage (NCBI taxonomy): Eukaryota > Metazoa > Arthropoda > Insecta > Lepidoptera > Crambidae > Leucinodes > Leucinodes orbonalis. Next base: position 86,932 of record PQWD01006300.1, read on the forward strand.
GTGATTCTCTCTCTTCAACCTATCGCAGTCCACTGGTGGACATAGGTTTCCCTATTTTGTGCCAGATATCCCGGTCCTCCGCTTTTCTCATCCAGCCTCCACCAGCGATCTTTCGCAAGTTGTCGGTCCATCGTGCCGGAGGGCGTCCTACGCTACGCTTGCCGAGACGCGGTCTCCACTCCAGAACTCGTCTGCTCCAACGGCCATCGGTTCTGCGACATACGTGACCAGCACACTGCCACTTTACTGCTGAGCTGGCAGACCACTGTGATAACTTTTAAATTAATTTAAAATAATTATATAAATAATTCATTTTAGGAACTTACTATATGTACAATAAGTAACACCACTTATTATGTACCACGTTTATTACAAATTCTTATTATCGAATTGTTCAAAAGCAGCGAGTGTATGTGTCAATGATGTAAAAAAGTCTGGATTCGTGATATGCTCACGAATGCAGTGACAGCACACAACACATATTTCGAATTTCGAACACATTTACCTAAACAAGACAGTACAAACTGTACTCTCTTCGGCGGTTCGTGTTTGAGGCACGGGTGGCGTATCTACGTTGATATATACAGAATATGATTGGTGTGTGTGTGTGTGGTGTCAGGTTCGGCGAGGCGGTGGTGTCTCCGGTGGGCGCGGGCGGCGGCGCGCGGTTCACGTTCGCGGAGACGGCGCCGCACGCGCACCACGACACGCACGCGGACCTCGCCGCCGCGCTGCCGCCGCCGCACCACCCGCCGCCCCACCACAGTCAGTATACACAACACATTATAATATTGTAATAATCAATATCCACTGACATTCACACAGCGCCATCCAGCCACAAACTAAGCGAGAAGCCTGTAGTATGGATGCTAAACAACGGATAAACATACTTATATACTTTTTTTGTATATACATATTATACATAGAAAACACCCAGACCATTATAAACAGACATGTTCATGCACACAAATGTTTGTACTGCCCGGGGATCGAACCCGGAACCCTTGGTGTTGCAGCCGACCTCTCAAACGCAACACCGAATGGGTCATCAATCAACATAAACAAAAACTGTTCGATCTGATACCTGCTGCTGAATTTCATCATCGGACTACCCGCCACAAGATGAAATTCCATCCTCATCATCTTGATGGTTGGCGTTCGACTACAGTTCGATTCATGCGCAATTTTATTCCACTTACTTTACTAATATGGAACGACCTACCAGCATCGGTATTTCCTGACAAATATGACATTGGAAACTAAGAAAGGAGCATATTCCTATCTAAAAGGCAAGCAACGCACCGGTGGCACTTCTGGTGTCACCATTGGCCCTGGGCGGAGAAGAACACTTTCCATAGGTGTCTCTCTTGCTCGTATGCTCTCTATATCATTTAAAAAAAAACAATCAACCAACTACATGCACTATCACACTCAACAAGTCACAAGGCTGAGAGCCATGGGAGCCTGCGCTCGCCAATTACCCGGTGAAGCTGTAAAGGCCAACCGCAGTAGTCAGTTCGAAAAAAAAAACTTAAAAAGTGGCCGCGGCAAAATTAGGCCCATCCGTCAGCTGAGCAAAATTTTCATTCATATTTATTTATTGCATTCCACATGACACAGATTTGTCGTATTGCGAAGATCAAAAATAAAAATAGGATAGATTTTAAAAACGCTCAAGCTTGATGGTAAGTCCCTCCGTTATAATAGGTCTTTACCTTTGAGATTGCCATTCTACAGCCATGGTTCTATGGTCATGTCAAATCAAAATATTTTTTGTTTGGTTAAGAAATCTCATTTTAAATAAATTTAAAACCATAGAAATCTTTTTCCAAAAGTAGTCATTAGTTTTTTGATTACTGTTACATTTAAATCGCACTTCAATCTTTTTCGTCATCATTTGGATACCTTAAAAATTCGAGTAATTATGGAATATGAATACCGTCGTGGCACAAGCGGCAGCAACATCAACGACGTTTACGGAGCTAACACTACAAACCATCGCACCACCTATTATTAATTTGCTCGCTTCTGTTCTGGTAATTTCTACCTGAAAAATGAATTAAAGGCGATTATGGAAGCTGATGCTACTCTATTTCCGACGTTAGCGTCAAATAAATATTGGCCCATTTCCGTCAAATTGGGGAGTTAAAAAAGCTTGATAAATGGGTGCCACGAACGAATGACCGCGGGAAGTACGCGTCGAGACGTGCCTTGCACTGCTCAACAGACACACAAAGAAGAAATTTTGAACCCCATTGTTGCCTGTGATGAAGTTGGCTGGGTCCTGGTTCAGTACCTAAAATATCCCAGACGAAAACTTAGCCCTAGAAAAGTGATGGTCACTGTTTGGTGGTCTAGCGCTGTTGTGATTCATCATAACTTCTTACCAAAGGAGATGAGCATTACTGCAGAGAAGCTGGCACATCTTCAACCAGTATTGGTCAATCGTTCCTCTACACTGCTCTTGCACGATAATGCGTGATCATACTGCACAGCAGACGGTCTCCAAATTGCAAGACCTGGTGTTGGAAGCTCTCCGTAATCCTACCTACCTACCCTACCCTACTTTTTCCAGGTTTTGGATAACTTCTCGGCGGGAAAAAAATTCAATCCCGAGCGGCAGTACAAAATTCCTTTGAAGAATTTGTTGCCTCCCGTCCAGCTGATTTCTTTAAGAAGTGCATCAATTTATCTGCTAATGCTTTGGCAAAAGTGCATTGATAGCATGGGTGATTATTCATACAAAACGTCAATTTCATAGGTAAAGAAATACCTTATATCAAGAAAACAAGAGTCAGCATAGTCGAGTATAGGGAGCATGAGAGATTGAGCTAAAGCTATTTTAGTTTTAATTCAAAGTAAAGGCCCAAGTTCTTCACCGTTTCCACGTACGATTTCAGTTTCCCGTCATACACTATAGGCGGAAAAAAATGCATCTGTAAACGGCTTAGATTGTATTTAACGCCTATAATAATAGCCTGAGATTTAGCGGAATTAACTAATAAGCCATGTAACTAACCCAAACACAGCCCCGATTCAGATTATCGTTAATGACCTTGACAGCAGTCAATCTCATTCGCGGGAATCTATACTAATATATAAAGCTGAAGAGTTTGTTTGAACGCGCTAATCTCAGGAACTACTGGTTTGATATGAAAAATTCTTTCAGTGTTAGATAGCTTATTTATCGAGGAAGGCTATAGGCTATATATCATCACGCTACGAGTAATAAAAGCGGAGCAACAATGAAGAATGTTTCAAAATCGGGGGTATTTTTTCATACTTGGAGCTTCCGCTGCGTACGCTGAGTAAACGGTTAAAGTTTCACAAAAGTCATGTATGAGAGTATTGTTCTCCTTCTAAAGGTCTACAAAAAAGTCCGCGACAGCATATGTCTATCTTTTAAGGTTAGCTCACTATAACATATTATTTGCTAAAAAAAATCTGAAATTGACCCCGAAACCTTTAAAGTGAGGGAGGGGAGGGAGGGGAAATCCTATGTATAGTGATAAATAAAAGTACCGTGTTATCCCGAATTTAATGCGAGCGAAGCCGCGGGCAAAACCTAGTATGTTGATAAAGCTAAATCAGCATACACTTGATAACGTGAGGTAAGTACCTCGGTTACAGCCTAAATGTATACTCAAAATATGAGTGGGGATAAAACACTGCCCTAGGGAACTCCTGATAAAAGCTTACACCACTTTAATGATGATCAGAAAGGAAAACGATCGAAACCATTCCAACAACTGCAAAAACAATCCAAGTGACTGCATAAATTGCATAATACCAATGATTCATCAAAATCAACAGAGTTAAACGCACTGCTAAAGTCAAGAAGCACCAAAACAGTAAGTTGCTTATGCTTCATTGCATATCTGATATCATCAATGACCTTGAGTAGTACTCTCACTATTATGACCGGGCGAAAACCGGACTACTACGAATAGGACGGTATTGTGAAACAGAGGTAGTGTTCGAGGTTTTGGGCAAAGGAATAATCATTGCTTTTTTCCAGGCCGAAGGAAAAACACCGGAAGTGAGAGAATAATTCACGATGTGAGTTAGAACAGGCAAAACGTAAACCGAGACTTGCTTTATCATACGTAAACATAAGTCGTCATCACCAGGAGCATTAGATGATATAGATGAAAGAGCATTTTGAACATTATGTTTAGTTATAGATCTAAAGGCAAATTGGAAGCAGTTGCGCTTGGGAATAGACGAGAGCTGTTCTAGTGTCAATAATTTCACTTGATCATCCAAAACGATAGGAGGCGTAGTGAAGTTCTCATTGAGTTCACTCCAATACCCAGTGAACGCAAACACATCCACGTTTGCGAAGGATTCGAATTCTGAATTGAGTGACTATTGGGTGTATATATTTAGAATCTTGATAGGTACACCCGATAGTCAACTCTCTACACAAAATGTCATATGACACCAAGTCAAAACCTTTGTACAGGTCCAAGAAACAGGCGAAAAACGCCTGTTTGTTTTCCTATCTGTATAATGCCGAACAGTATGCTATTACATTACCTAGACTATTGAACATGAATATATTTTATCAATTCGAACTTAAAACAGTAGGTATTCTAAAAAAAAACAAGTAATGAAACTGTCGAGATATGATTAAATTGAGAATACTTAAAGATGGATCAGGTTATCTTTAAGTATTCTCAATTTAATCATATCTCGACAGTTTCATTACTTGTTTTTTTTTAGAATACCTACTGTTACTGTTAGAATACCTACTGTACAGAACGGAAGGTGGTGAATCGCGAGATTGGGAAGAATCACGAGGCGAGGAAGAAACCCCAGCTGTCAGTTCCCAAGGAAGTGAACCTTCATCGCCCCATCAGGTAAGGATGCCTTTTATTGTACCAGATATTTCTTTACTTCTGTATCGGCTTTGAACAGCTTGAAATCCTTGTAATTTTTGTAACAACTGGCAGATATTTATTGTCACCAACTGCTGAACGAACTATTTATATTGTTACGAATTCAAGTAATGTCAGAACACCATGTATGTTCACTCGCTAAAAAAGCTAGAAAAAAGGATTGCTCTTGCAACTTAGTTATGCACAAGAGTGAATTGTCAAATAGAAAAGGATATAAGATGGCTACGCACGTGGGAGTGAATGATTACTACACGATACGAACAACCATGGACGTATAAAAAATACCGGACGTAGTCTCGCTAACATAAAAGTATGTGAAAATCTGGCCGGATTTTGTGTGGAAAACGTCAAGACTCAATATTAAGACTTGACGTGCATCTGTCAATCTTAACGTTGGAAAAACCAAAAAATGGCTTGTGTTATGAATTGGTGTATAAACCGCTGTGACCAAAAGGAAAAAAAATCCAGAAATTACTTTTAATCAGTAAGTTAAGAATTCGAATTACATATTTTTAGTTGAAAACATGAAAATCGATATACAAAAAATATCAGAAATTTGTTCGTCAAAAGTGCAGTGTTGCTATCGTATACTTCAGCAAATTACCCAAAATATGGGAAATAATTTTTAATAAACTTATTTAGGAAATCATTTATTTTGCTGTCTTTACTGGATTGATCTGTACTGATAAAAATAATAATGAAATGGCATGGATGCCAAATAAACACAGACATTTATTTAACTAAAAGAGGATATCGACATGTTGCACTAAGCATTAACTGCCTCAAAAGGTAAAATATGTATTAATGAATAACTCGTAAGTTTTAGTGAAAATAATGGGACTCCAAAATTTTGTTCCAACTTTAGATTTAACCGTCGTTCGTTGTTTGGGCTCATTAAATTTAAAAGATTAAAATATATTAAAATGTATTTAATGTTTTATTTTAGGGGAAATAAAGGTATAGTAGCCTGGTAACCCTAAATTTATTCAGTCATAGACAGCATCTGTCAATTCGGGTACACATCTTATATTTAGTGACACTCTGTCTGGTATATTTTATAAGTCTATGCGTACAAACACTAAAAACAATTTGTGATTGTTTTTTAGTGTTGTATGTATCGCGCAGGCCCAGTGGTGCCCGCGCATTGAATAAAGTAGTAATGAGCTATAGTTGTTAAATTCAATGCTATAATCTACGAACTCGCTCGTAACAAAATGATATGAATATGGAGGCTGGATGAGAAAGTCCTCAGCAAACGGCTAAACCAACTATTACATGTACACATATAGGGGAGAACTATGCTTAGCAATGGACATGACGCTCTCAAAACGTTTCAGAGTCATCCATTAGTTGAGAGACGGTGCTGTGGTGTATGTATGGTCAAACGCAATAAGTAACTTGTTTTGTACCACTTTAGGTAGCAGAGGAAGGTCGCGAAGCGGAGGCAAGCGCGCCGGTAGCGCCGCCTCGGCGGGTCCCGCCCGCCAGCCCCGCACATCACCAGCGATGGATGCGCGCCGCAGGTGTGTACACCTGTTATTTCGGGGTTCGATCGCTGCGCAATTCAGACTGTAAACACAATTACTGTGCAGTATACGAGGGCTGCCTTTTAAGTTGTATTTGAAATGAGTATAGACAATTTAATAGATTATTACCGTTTATAGTTTTTCAAAGAATTCTCCGCGATATTTAATACACTTTTGCATGCGTTGAAACCATTTTACCCGACTGCCCAAGAAGGGTTTTGTTTTTCAAGCGTATGTATGGAGATTTCTATGTTCCCTGCTGCAGCCTGAACGGATTCACGGATTTTAACATATGACAAAAAAAAATTAAAATACTTTAATATTTTTTTAAATATTTTAATTAAAATATTTAAAATTCCAATATCATGAGATTATTCTTCATAACGCGAGTGTCACTGGGTACATTAAAAGTATTAAAATTTAAACACCAATTTGTAAGTTAGAAATTTTTTTTTTTGTTTTCACATTTTCAGTTAGATATTTTTAGCAGTCGAGTTATTTGTTTTTTATTTAAATCATTTTTTCCACTCCAATGTGGAAGTCAGGATGGCCGATTTGTACGAGTCAATAGTTTCTTCTGGTGAGCTGAACGTTGATCACGAAGACTACTTAATTTCGGGAAACGTAAAAAAATCGTTAGGGCTTAAGTTAGGACTGGAAGGCGGATGAAACCAACTTTGTTTGGCGAATTGAATTGGGTGATGACTTGTGGCAACCAACAGTGGTATACCACTCAACGGTAACCGTCTTGGGATCTTCTAGTAAATAGTGGCGACGTGACCACGTTTGCAACAAACGAGGCAACCATTTTTTAAGTGCAGTTGAATACTGCTTTGATACTGGGTCGTAAGCATATATCCAAGATTCATCACCACTAACTATATCATAAATTTGCTTTGACTCTACTTGAATCGCTGCAGACTTTTGCGACATCAACTAACACTGTTTTTTTGTTGTCGCTAAGCAAATATGGTACGAGAGATCAACTTTTAACGCCAAGTTAATCATGTAGGATTTTTTGGACAGTTGTCCCTGAAATGTCTACGGATGCCCCTATTTCACGGTATGTCGCATGACGATCTTCGAGGATTAGCTGGCGCACGGCTTGAATATCCTCTTGCATCATGGCTGTTTTTGAACGACCATCACGTGGCTTGTCACTGGGCTAGAGTTGAAATTCTAAGTACTAAGTTCTGCAGTCCTAAAACATGTGCTGCATCACTAAACACAGAAGTCATCTGCAAAGCACTAAAGTTGCAAAAATCCCCTTTGAAAGTAGTAGATTATTTAAAGTAATCATCGCAGTCTAATTTTCCTTAATTATTTTCACTATTACTTGTCCCCAAAAATATAGTGAACTAACCTTAAAGGCAGAAATAAAGACAGTCACATACTGTAGCAGACTCTTTTAAGAAATTAAAATAAACTTTTATTGACTTTTCAAGGTAAAAGATACATTTCAGTCTCCTTTTAAGCAATGTCTGTACCATGAAACTCCGCTTATTAGAACATTTACTTTTTTACAAAATGGGTTCTTGATTTGCGATAATATTAACAACCTAAGAAGAAAACTAAAAAGTTTACAATTCACAAATATTACCGAGTTCTTCAATCAAGGATAACAATATTACTTTAATATTATTTACCTTATGCATTTATGTACTTGTGCGTGTAGGTTAACTGAAAGACATATTGTGCCTCTATCAACTTGTTCAGTAAATAAAGTACATATGTGTAATCGCATCCTCAGATGAGATTCCATGTCTAAATAGAAATTGGTTCAAAGACAGAATGTTATAGCTATTAAGGTACCTTAGCACTTTTAAAGAGTAACAATACCGTCATTCATGACTTTTGTGAAACTTTAATAGTTTACGTTTTTGAATTTAAAAACGTTCCGCTCCTATGTTCATCGTGTGATGATATATAGTCTAAAGCCATACTCGGCTATCTTACACTGAAAAAAACCAAAATCGTACCAGTTTCCTGAGATAAGCGCATTCAAAAACTCTTCAGCTTTTTTATATAATATTAAATATAGCTTTATAGATTCGTAATGTTGCTAACTTTAAGGTGCATAAGCCCGTTAGGTTGTTTGAATGACAGGTCGCGTTTACGTACTCAGTATTCTAATTTCAGCCTATAAAGGTCCGTTTATTAACCCCGACGCAAAAAGAGGGGTGTTATAAGTTTGACGTGTTTGTCTGTCTGTTGGCACCATAACTCGAACGAGTGGACCGATTTGATTTAGTTTTTTTTTGAAAGGTCATTTAACGAGCGTGTTCTTAGCTATAGCTAAGATGACCTTAAACCTTAACCGATTTTAATAAAATATATTTATTAAAATCGGTTAAGCCGTTTATAAGATATAGGGATGAAAGTGGCAATGAAAAACCGATTGTTTGAAAATATGCCGAATGGGTATCAAATGAAAGGAAATGATTCGTATATTACAATAGCGAAGTTTAATTAAAATCGTTCAGCCGTTATAAGATATAGGGGATGAAAGTGGAATGAAAAACGATTGTTTACAATATGCCCGAGTGGGGTATCAATGAAAGGAAATGATTCGTACATTACAATAGTAAGTAAGTAAAAACAGGGGTGTTAAAAGTTTGACGTGTCTGTCTATATACTAAAATCTAACTTAACCTTAAAAATTTGAATTGTTAGTTTAAGAGCGGTCCCCCAACGCGAGGTTTTTTAGAATTATTAATAGATTCTTAGGTACTTTAACATTAAGTTATTTTATTATTTTTTTACTTTTTAAAGGGAAATTATAAATTATGTACATATAGTTAAATTTTAATAAATTTTGTGCTGTTTATCTGTTAATAAATAACAGTACATAATGTTATGGTCAAGCGAACACTACAAATGGAAATCAATATCTTTGGCTGATTTTTCTACATAACATACACAATTCAATAAAATGTTGATTGTCGATAATACATCTACGGATTCGACCTGTTAAATAATTGAACTTCAATTAACTATTTACATACTCACACAAAAGCTGTTCAATGGTTTTATATGCTCTACGAGGAATGTGACGTATAAGCAGCGCATACATCACACAAATATAAAATGCTTACCTATAAAAAATACTTAAGTGGTGCTTCAAGGATACCTCATAATTGAAACTCAATGAATCTTATATCAGGTGACGTGGGTTTGATGGATAAGCGACCTGTCAATGTATCTGCCAGGATTATCGATGATTTTAAGCAGGCTTTTTACGATATTCGCATTTGGGTATCTGCTATGGGAGCGTTCAAGTATTACGTAACAATTGTGTAAGTTTGTCTATGAAAAGGAGGCAAAAGATAAATAAATTCAACATATAAATAACTTTTTATTTCAATAATTAACTATATAATTAGAATCTTCTACATCGACCCTTTTGTTTGAATCTCAGGATTGTATTGTATGCCACCTTTAGTTTTGTTAAAAAACTTTTTGTTTATTACATCGGAGGATGGGGGGTTCAAAATCTTAACAAATTGCGTTACGAATACTTGAACGCTCTCTATCTACGTTGATATTATATGTGTTATGATTTGCTTACTCAAACACCAGAGCATGACATAATTATATATACCATACCAAATTTATCAAAACTTATCTCCTACGCACATGCAGGTTTGGATAAGTTTGGAAATCCTGTAATAGCAGAAGTTCTCAAAATTTAAATATTTTTATTAACAGACAGTGAAAGTGGACCGCGAGGGCGCGGCATGCGATCCCGAGGACGACCATCACGAAGATCACATTACATGAGTACTAAGTACTAAGATTTGCCGCAGAATAGCAAGATTTTCCTATTGTTATAAAATAAATTTGACAAACATATTGTATCTACACATAGTCTTAAGTGTAAACCAAATGGACATAATTTTGCTTTAATTCTTGTATAATTCCATTCTCCAAAAATTGAACGCACTGCGTTAATAATTGGGTTCCTATAATATTTCCATTGGAGTGATATTTTGAAGTATTAATAGGGTTGGTTTCGCTTTTTATATATGATTTGTACATAATTCTGTTTCTATTTTTTATATATAAATCACTTGTGATCGTTAGTTTAAATGGTAAAAAAACTGACCCTGTGGTTAAAAAACAAAATGATGTCCATTTAGAATTGAGACATAATTCCATAAACAATTTCAATTTTCAGTAACTAGTTATTTTATTAAAAATAATTACGTCTTTATTCATTAAGAAAAGTTGTCGATGATTAAAACTTATGAACAGTCATTATATTGTTAGTATTTAAGTCAAACATTTCCATATTATAATTATGATATCATTTATGTAACAATTAATAAAATATAATAAAGCTATAATATTTTTATTCCTTACCAACAACAAGACCCTAAATTTAATGATCTAGTCCCAGTTTCCTCAGGGAAATTTTATTGAATTTATTGTTCCCATAGATTATAATCAATAACAACAAATAAATGAATATTAGTACAAAGTAATATAACAAACTTATACCGCTTGACGCAAATTCTATTTAAAAAGCCGTTTCAGTTTGTGTCAGTTTGTTTCAGTTGCGTGTAAACGAGCAGTGATTGTTATTGATTCTAAGATAAACATTGTGATGTTAATGACATAAGTAATTAGGACATTTTTCAATTGCCATTTATTCACTCGCTTTCTTTTATTATGAGGTTTTATTACGATTTTTATATGAAATACCATTTTTATTTTCAAATATTGAGATATGACCCGGATAATAAATTACAGATTTTAACAAAATTTGATAAAGATCGGTTCAGTAGTTTATGGAATCCATCGAGAACAAACAACGTGACACATATTCTTTTAAAAAATAAAATTTGTTATTGCGAAAGTTAGAAATCACTTTCTTAATATCAATCTTTATTGATATTAAGAAAGTGATTTCTAACTTGCTTTGCTGTGTGGGACAGCGTGTTTCCTACAGTGGGACGTTATAGGATGATCGTGATAAAGTTACAGAATTATAAAAAAATGATTATGCCAAAATGTGTGACCCACAAAGACACTAAATTAGCTATTTGTCCATTAGGCAAAGCCGGATAGTTGAGTCAAAAGGAGGATCATGGTTAGCTCTATAAATGAACCGCAAAACCTCATAATATGGCACACGAATTTTCCCATCCATCATATTTCGAATGATTAGTATATTTCGAAGATATACTGGGTGCAATCTGTAATTACATCAGCTAAGAATAGCTCTCACCTAGCCATAAATAATAAAAACTATTGGCCAAGCGCGAGTCGGAATCGCCCGTGGAGGGTTCCGCAGCAGCAAGTAATATACAATAACGTATTTTTATTTATTTAGGCATTTAGTACAGACTTATATTTTCAAAAGTACAAAGGGTATTTGCTTATATGTAATACCAATAACTAGATAATATAATTGGCTAAGTAAATCACTTGTCAGAGTTTATGTATCTTACACAGTATTTTTTGAATCTGCAAAAATGTAAAGTAAATCGTACTCGCAAAACTTTAAACGCGTTTTCCCAACAATCTTGGTTTTTTGAGTTAATGCAGTTTATTATTAAGCGTGCGATATGTAACGTACATATCGCAAGCTCTTACGGTGAAGGAAAACATACGAGGAAACCTGCGCACGACTGCGAAGAGAAGTGTTCGTGAAGTCGTCCAACCCGCACTGGGCCCGCGTGGACGACTAAGGCCTACACCCTACAGAGGCTCGTGCCCTCGGTGGGGACGCTTAATGAGTTGAGTATGATGATAAGTTTGAATTTTTATAAATAAAAAGAGTAGGTACCTAAATGTTTGTATATATAGATCGCCATCTGTTAGCATGTTAACAAATTTCCTTAACTCACTGGATTCACTCTTGTTTAACTTAAAAAATGTGCCAAACGTGTACTTGACAGGTGATCTGAACATCGATATTAGTAAATATAATAACGATCCTAAGTGTGATGAATTTTTGGACCTTCTTGCCACTCACTGCCTCTTGCCCAGTCATTTACTTCCTACACGTATGAATAAATGCCTCGATCATGTTTTAGTGAAATCAAATAACAACATCATAACAGTCGTTTGTGAAACGTCAGTTACAGATCACAGTTGTATATATATTAATATTCCATTCCCAAACCCGAAATCTGAAAAAACAAAAAGTTTATGTACAAAAACTTGATTATAGTAAAGTTTATAAACACATAGAGGATTACGATTGGCATAAAATGACAGCTTTCACTGATCCTAACGAGGCAGCTGAAAATTTTGTTAATGTTTTGTCGGACATGATTAGAATGGGGACAAACACGATTGTATTACCGCATAGACGGCAAATCTACCAACCGTGGATAACCCCTGGTCTATTACGGTGCATGAGATTTCGGGACGCATTGCACAGACGATATTCAAAAAATCCAAATGACAAGAACCTTGAATTAACATATAAACGCTATAGAAACCATTGTAATAAAATTTTACATAATTTAAAAGATGAGCATAATAAACTAGAACTAAATGCTAATAAATACGACATTAAAAAAACATGGAATACAATAAAACGGGTCTGTAATTTAAATAATTCAAACAACAAGCAAGTGCCATATGAGCTCTTAAAAATGAAATCAAGTACTCAAGAATCCATTGAGTAAATAATTACTTTGCTACCGTAAATTCTGATCTATCTAATAAAATTCTGAAGAAATTATGTATTACAGAAAGGGATCTTATAAATGAATTCCAATGTAAAAATACTCCATTGCATTCCTTTGTTATGTCAGAAACCGATGAATCAGAAATATTTAACTTGACCCAATCATTAAAAAATACCAAAACTACAGGCTGGGATGGTATTTCAGCTATATTATTGAAAAAATGTATACATGTTCTTGCTAAGCCTTTAAAATATATATTTAATTTATGTTTGTCTAGTGGTAAGTTTCCGAGTGTTTTTAAAGACTCCATTATTGTTCCGGTTTTCAAGTCAGGCGAGAGGGGCAGTATTACTAACTATCGCCCCATCTCACTTTTGCCAACACTTGCTAAATTACTGGAAAAAATTATAAACAGCAGATTGATAAATTACCTTGAAAAATATAACTTTATTTCCGGAAACCAGTATGGATTTAGGAAAAGTATGTCGACTTCAAATGCAATGGAGCATCTTGTTACGCATGTAGCTAAAAGCCTAGATTCTAAAAAAAAGTGCATTGGCATATTCCTAGACTTAGCCAAAGCATTTGATACTGTCTCAATCCCTCTACTGATTCGCAAATTAGAATGCTTAGGTGTCCGTGGTATATGTCTTGATCTCTTTGAGGACTACTTGAGTGGGAGGACTCAGTGCGTCAAAATTGGGGAGGTTTTCAGCTCAAAAATAACTATAAACAGCGGCGTACCTCAAGGCTCAGTCCTTGGTCCTACGTTGTTTTTAGTATATATAAACGGTCTTTGTAATATAAATTTACCGGATTCTAGAGTGATAACATTTGCTGACGATACAGTCATACTGTTCGAACACTCGTGTTGGAAGCGGGTTCAGGCTTCAGCTGAACTGGGTCTCCAAAAGATACTGAAATGGCTAGACTATAACCTGCTTACTCTTAATCTGGAGAAGACAAAGTGTATTTCTTTTAGTATCCGACAAAGTTTGGAACCTAGTACAGAACTTAATTTAAAAGCTCATACTTGTGATTGTACAGATTTCTTCCAATGTAACTGTCCTACCATTACTGCAGTCCAAAGTGTTAAATATCTTGGCATTGTTATTGATAACCACCTGAATTGGAAGGAACAAGTGGATAACTTGAAATCCCGAATTAGAAAGCTCATCCCCTTTCAAAAAAATTAGGACGTTAAAGTGTGAAAAGACAAATAAAATAATTTATTTAACTTTATATCAATCAGTAGTTACTTATGGTATTTCTATATGGGGTGGAGCAAAAAAAAGTATACTTTTAAAAGTAGAAAGAGCACAAAGGTTAATAATAAAATAATAAATTTTAAACGGTTTCGCTATCCTACAACTAAACTTTATGAGGAGTTTAAAGTGCTCAACGTCAGACAACTGTTTATTAAATCTATCGTACTCGATCAACATTCACGTATTAAACGTGATAATGTATCAGCTCGACGAAATTATACAATATATAAAGTCCCTTCATGTAAAACAACATTTGCACAATGTTTTTCTTTCTTTCTAGCCCTCTGCTGTACAATCGAATCAATAAAAGCACAACTTTAGGAGACTTCACAAGATTTGTTTGTAGAAGGAGACTGGATGAGTTTTTGGTAGTTTAAATTATGAACGGACTGAACAGCTTCTACAGATTTGTATTTAATTCATATCTTTAAATATATAATATATAGCTTAAATATTTTAACTATAATTATACATTATACAAGTATAGTATATATAAATAAATACTTCTAAAGATAATATTTTGGTATGTGTGTATTCGAGTGCAAAGAATGTGCTTTTACATAAGTGCCTACATTTCAAGCTCGGAAGATCCAGCAACACTCAAATTTGATTAATAACTTCTCTGTATTTGAACTAATAAATATAATATTATAGTAATATGAATAATGTGTGCATATATTATATATATAATAATATATATATATGTATATATATGTATCTATGTATGTATGTATTATATATATATATTATATATATATGTGTATGTATATATTATATTATATATACATATATATATGAGTAGTGAACTGAATACATACGGTATAAATATAAATAAATCTCCTATACATACCTAGTATAGGTGATATAAAGTAAAGTTTATCTATAATCACTCCATATGTGATATTTAGTATGCAAAGTGTGTTTGCGTTGTTAATGTATTATCATGTCATATGGAATGTCTAGAAATTAATATACGGAACTTATTTGAACCTAATAGTACATGAGTATAAGTGGTACTTTTGTGTGTTTGTGTAGGGGTATACATTGCTTAACTTAACTTACTTATGTCACTTAACATATTTTATGTATTCCTTATAATGTGAGTACTAATTTCTAAAGGTAATGTTGCACTTTTTATTTTATTTTCAATTTGTATTATGCTGTTATTTTGCATATACTGTGTGTTTACGCTTAGAAGTTACTGTTTATTTTACTTATGTTGAGTATCACCCCATAATGCTTTTACACGAATTACTTAAAAAGCGTCCTTATGATGCTAGCGCTTCGGTTGGAATCACTTCGAGTAATACGAGAATCTTACCTCGCCGTCGCACAGTTTTAACTAGTACGGGAGGTAATGAATAAATATCCATTCTGAGTATACCGCCAATTATTTGTGATGAATTGATGTTGCTCAGTGTTTGCATTATTGTTTGATTTATATAAGTGCTTTGCCATAGCCGTAATTATATTTTTATGTAATGAGCACTTTAATTTTGGTAATTAATTATAGTAAGGCACAATATTGTGAGATATTTAGAATAAGGTTGGTGTACTGTCTTATAGTATAATAAATATCTATTCTATTCTATTCTATTCTATATCAAATTGTTTTCTTACAATAAAATCCGTCCTCTTGCTTCTCCATCAGAGGGCCTCGCGTAGTGATAACTTGTTCATTGGGCCTCGCAAAATATATCTTTCCCGCATCATTTTTAGGTCTTGCCCCGCCAGTGCAGATCAGTCATTCAGTGCCTTTACATTTATTTGTGGTTAACAAATAAAATACAGTTTTTAAATTTAACACATATATTTATTATGATTTATGACTTGTTTTTTGTTAGTTTGTAGTTTGAGTATGTCCTTACTACCGTACTTCCTATCATACGTGTCAGAGCACCCACAGTGGCAAACACTACAAAGGTGAAACTATTGCAAATGAAAGACAAGTAGACGTAATCTCTGCACCCTCTTACCAACGCAGTGTGGTAAAAAGGTTCGAACAGCCAAGTCACACAACAATAACCATAATAAAGTAATCGCAGTGAGAACCTTAGACTTGGCACATCTTTGTCTGGATTTCATTACTTTTTAGAGATAATCAAGCAGCTTCATCGAGACTTGGCTAGATTTTTAACAGAATGTTTTTGGTGGGATATAAAGTTACTTGCTGGTACGGAATCCTTCATAGGCGAGTCGCAGTTGGTCATTTTTGTTTAGTCTCAGAGAAGTAGACAGGAGATTTCCAATTACTCACAACTCGCCCTCAGATCCTGGAAGAGGTTGAGAAATTCTATGGACTACTGTATTCATCGAGCGCTCATCAGCCATAGACCGAGGACACCGAAGATCCACTAAGGCACCACTATACGCAAGATATCACGGATGTTGACGTTAGCAAAATTAGTACAGCATTGAAGCAACTTAAAAATGGGAGAGCAATAGGTGGTGACGGTATTACGACAGAGCTCCTAAAAGTCGGTGGACAGCCCGATTCTTAGGGCATTAGTTAGCCTCTTTAATGTTGTCATGCACCAGGCAACTACACGAGAGGTCCAGAAGCGTTGCCGTCTTGTTCTTCAAAAAGGGCGACAGAACTCTCTTTAAGAAGAATTTTATCATAGACCAATATAGCGCTTCGGAGTCATGTCTATAAGTTGTTTTCCAGAGTTATAATGAATTGTCCTGACATTAAAATTGCCGAATTTCTATCACCAGAGCAGGATGGGTTACGAAAAGGCTACAGAAGACTGAAGAGTATAACCAGTAGGTGTGTGTGGCATTTATGGATTGCAAGAAAGCCTTCGACTTCATCGAAACCTGGGCTGTTCTGGAGGCGATATATCGAGGTGATGAAGGGTCTTTTTTATGTTATAAGTTTACACGCCTGACCATGACAGAGCGGGATTGAAAGAGATCAACATCTTATATATGGTCATTATTCTCCGTCAATGCCGCACTGCGCCCGATACCAGAGTCAACAGATGTAGGACACTTATACCTGGTAATTTCACTAGCTACAGTACCCTCATCCCGAAACACAAAAGTGCATAACACTTCTGTTTCACGGGACAATATCAGGCACTGCGGTGGCTGACACCTAGACGACTCATTATCGAGTCTACCACCTGATAGTAGTCTCCAACGCAGCTACGATGACCGTTCAGATCCAAGACCAGCGTACAAGATCCATCAAATTGCGTCGTGATTTGAGACGGGACATTGAAGGATGTAAGACCCTGGACTGGTCTGAACGAGCCGTCAATGGAGAGTATATTTCTCATCGACTCGTCTTACCCGTGGTTATCTACATACGTAGCTAAGAGCATCAGAAAACAATAAGAAAGAAAGAAATATTTTTATTAATCAGTCATTCATTTAATTAGATTCATTATAAAATCAGCAAGAAATTTTGAGGACGGTGTTGTGCAGGAAGGCATGTGCCCTGCAGAGGTCCGCATGATGATTGTCATTTTCAGAATTGCAGGGCTCTGTGTCCAGAAATTGATACAATTTGTAAGGGCCTATCGATGGCTATTTCTGAAAGTGACTGAGAGAGGAACCTCAGGCATGGGATCAATCAAATGGCTTGCACTTTTACCTGTTCCTTGACTTTATCTATCCCTTTAAATAATTTTTTTTGGCATTTTGTTTATTTCATTGCTAATTTGTTCAAGTCAACTACATCACTACCATAATAGAAGTTATAAAATGCTCAACCTAAAAAACAGTGCATGGTATTGAAATTATTCACTACTTAGCTAATAATTAAATGGAAAGTTTATTTATTTATATGTGTGTACATGTACTTATATGTATATCTTAATCTCATGTGTTAGTATTAGTGTATATTGTGCATGGTTGCTTTCGTCTACCGCTCTAACATTTTAGTTTTCTTTTATATTATTTGGTCTGCTGGAAGAAATCTCTTTTTAGAGATAAGCCTACCTGTACTTATTGTTCCTTTTTGTTACTTTTAAGTTGTCAACCTTTGTATGAAATAAAAAAATAAATAAAAGTTTACGTCTGGTTAGTACACACATAAAATATTTGGATTATAAATGAATTTTAAAAAAATATTCTCTTTCCATTATATTTTTACATTTTGTTTTGTTGTTAAAATGAACACACTAAATTCATTGAATTGCTAATTAGCATTATCTGTTGAACACTTGTATAATTAACAGAGAGACAAATAAGTTCTTACCTAAAGTTTGCTATGAAATGACTTATTTAAGAAATGAAATACGTCTATGTGGTTTTTATGTATATTATATTTAATACAGAATAATCACACTCCTAAACCAAACAAAAAGATTTTAAAACAATATTTGTCACATTATATATATACATGTTATTTATTAAAACAACAATGCATTTGACAAAGTTGTATGTGGAATTGCAAATTAAAATAATTATCACCATTGTAACATAATACATCGATCATTTAAACTAAGCCTTAAAAACTAAAGTTTCACCATAAGGTAAATTTTGTTTACATAAGGTAGTGAAATAATGGAATTTAGTTATAGCCGTAAACATTTTCGTCGGAAAAGGCTATATAGAGAAAGAAATCCTCGTCGTGATGTTCTTGGTAGAGCGACCCCATAGTTGCAGAGGTGGGAGGAATTACATTGTTAACAAAGAAGAACAATGCGTCCTCAGGTCTCAGATGAATGCGTTTCCTGATAAGGAAATAGAATTGGCCAACAGTAAGATCAGATGGCACAAGATACTTTTTTTTGTCGAGGTCTCCCAGTCTAGCCTTCGGGGCTTTCTCAACAATGACGGGGACACGATCCGGATACTTCCTGCGTATTTTCTCTCCTTCGGTCTTCCTTTTCTCAAAGGAATGTTCTTCTTTATATTGAAATTTCATCTTGGTATTCTATGAACACTGTAATTTCCAAAATATCCAAAATGTTTTCTGGATTAGATACTGCGACTTGTTTTTTGTTTTTGCGTTATTGTCTATAAACCCAATGACGCAATCAGCTGATATGACAATGCAACAAGGAAGGGAATAAGAAGCCATTAGGTATAGACAATATGAGATCAATTGGTAGTGATGTACATGATTCATTTAATCGAACGAAACTAGTCTGTTTATCGATAGTTCTGTGGCGAATTGTGGAATTAAATATGACGGATCGGCCATATTAGCGTTGGCCAAATTTATTTCCTAGTGCCTAAAGTCTGTTTCACGAAAGAAGTCCCGCAGACGTTGCGCCACTGTCGCCAGACGGAATTATACCTACTGTGTACTAGTACTGAGAAAAATATTTACCTACTTTAAATTTAAGGATAAGCATTAAAAATATATATAATATTTAAATAAAACAAGTTTAATATTTTATAAAATAAAGAAACAAATACATTTTATATATGCTATCATACTGCATTTACCCTTTAACCCCCCTTTAATTTTAACGTCTACTTAGATACATTTTTATGGTGCAACTGAGCAGCTGTTTGTCTTTTAGAGCAAATGAATGATTTATCTATCTATCTATACGGAAATTGTGGCTATTATAAACTTGTCTGTAATTAACTCAATGTTGGTGGTTTCATTGGATAAATGGAACCCATTAAAGACGAATTTCATTATTTATTTATTTTATTATAATTACCATATAAATAAATGTTACAATATTCATATACATATATCAAATCCCGTATAGGTACAAAAACCACTAAGGTTTGTAGTGAGGGGATTTTCAAATGATTGAAATGGAAACTAAAATAAATAACGTAAGTTTATATTGATACTAGATTAACTATTAAATTTAAGGAGATTTTTTTTTATAAAATTAAATATTTTTAAAATTGCCTGCTAGTAATTGAGCAAGCTTTAGTTTATTTGAAAGTCACGATTGTACACTGCCATCTATTTATGAATTATTCAATAAACTACTATAAAATAAGACTTATGAACTGAAAGCGTACTTCTGAAATTATATACTTAGAGTGACATCTATTTAAATATACATAAAATGACAGGTGTCTTAAACATGCCGCTTTCTTACTTTTTTGTGTTGCTTGTATATTTTTTCCGGCCCATTTGAAATTAAATTACGAAAATAATGGTAACTTTATTTAACTAAAGATAGCTTATTTCGATTAAGTCGCAATCATTGTTAAGTGTTGTCTTTTATAATTAATTAGACAGTTTAAAAGTAAAAATTCAATCAAATGGGCAAAAAATGTTTATATAGCAACTCTAAAATTCCTATTATGGCGGTGGGTCTCCTTTAAAATGGTTGTGCGGTATTAAATCACCTTGATTTATTATTTCGCTTGCAAGAACGCTTTCAACATTGGTAAAATATGTCGAATCGAACTTTTTCACAACTATTGGTATCATGAACAATCCATATGACGCTTTGATGGAGTTTAGAACTCACCGAAATCTATTACAACAAACAAATTCTTAGAATTGGCAAACGACAATATGGCCGATTTGACAAATTTAGTTCCACAATTCGCCGCGGGACTTCTTTCGTGAAACAGACTCTATTTATCTCTCATTGTCTGTGGTACAATTGTCTATGTGAAAGTTTGTGCTTCTTGCTTTGGCTGGTTGCGTCGCGTTTTCTGTATTTTTGTATAGCGGCGTGGGTTTTCATACTTATTACTACTTTAATTTAAACCTTCATTAAACCATTTCAAGCATGCGTAAACGTAAGTCTGTAAAGAAAGCCGACGATGAATCTGATGGATCTGAAGCAGGTGTAGAACCAGAAGAGTTTCAAGATTCTGGAGAAGATTGGACGCCGGATGCAGATTCAGTAATTACGGAATTATATATTTATTTAGCAATTGGAAATTTTTTATTATTTGTAAACGAATTATTTGACTTTTACTGGAATCACAATATACAATAACATTCGAAAGAATTTACTGTATTTTTGTGATAGTTATTTTATACGAATCTTGGGTTATATTGTACTTTTGCTTTTACATTAGTAGGAAATTTGGCT
>PQWD01006301.1:0-32216 GCA_019425675.1 Leucinodes orbonalis
GATGTGTATTTAGTTTATTATCTACAGCATGTCCTGAGAATATGAACTATTTGATACATCAGAAACCAAATCTATGAGTGTTCAAAAAACGACAAAACACTTCGAGAAAAGGTAGGTAGTGCCTACCCATGCACTTCGCTTGGCTCGTCTTGGCGGGGAACTGCCGTGCCCCCAGATAAACACATTAAAAAATATGGGCCCGAACGTTCCGGAGTTAGAACCGTTCACTGCCACATAAGCATCGATTTTCTAAATAAGATTTAATCCACTGAAGGAAAGAACCCGTTATACCATATGCTTCTAGCTTAGTCACAAGTGTGATGTTGGAAACCCGGTCAAAAGCTTTGCTGAAATCAGTATAAATTACATTAGCATCAGTAAAGGTAATTAAATTAGTTACTATTGACCTTAGCTTCCCAGATCCATGCTGAGGGTCAGTAAGAATAATTTTAAGTACTTTTTAAAAAAAAATCGCATAGCATAATACAGATAAAATTTCAAAATATTTTAGTTGGCTGGAATCATTGGAAAAAGAAGTCATTGCAAAGCGCTTTTGTAGACGAGGATTGATGAATTCATTACTAGTATTATAATTAGGTACTAAAATAACTCTTGACAATGGTTTATAGAGTATGTGTTACTTTTTGTTTTATATGGAGATGTAAGGCGATTATTTGCTACTCAAATTCTGACCTTATAGTGCAACCGGCAGATTAGAAAAAGGGGTTCTGGTGACTTATATGATATAGTAGATTGCCATATGCCAACCTTTTGAGGTTAAATGTCAGTGTTCAATATTTAGGAGAGCCGAGGGGAATTGCAATCATACGTTAAGAGCAATAGCTAATTAAACACAAGGTATTTGTCACAATGTCACAATGTCTGGCGCAAAATGGGGGAAACCTATGTCCAGCAGTGGACTGCAATAGGTTGAAGAGATAAGTCACAACATAAATTTATTGTGACTGACGCCTTAAGGTGTTATTGGTTTTCTAAAGGTTAAGCCAAAGAGCCTAAAATTAGAACTTTTTGTTTGCAGTGCAATCGCTCCCCGAATGATTACCAGTATTTGGTGGTTCTTTACTATGGTGATGGTGGCCTCGTACGTCGGTACTCTAGTAGCCTTCCTCACGGTGGAAAATAATGCCTTCCCATTTCAGACGGTTGAGGATTTGGCCGATCACCCAACTATTGCCTATGGAGCTAAACGTGGTGGTTCTACTGCTGAATTTTTTAAGGTGATTTTTTATTGATTAATGTGATTTCTGTTCCGTACAATTTTTTCTTAATGAGTCAAATAAGCAATCTAGGAAACAGCCCATCTGAAGGTAAGTGGCAATATGTCTCCTATATACTTGATATTTTGAGCTGATTCATATTGGCTCATATATGGGATTTCAAAAGAAGTCTGAAAAGCTCATTACGAAATTGAATACATCATTACTCACCTCAAACTAATATATAAATAGTAACCCATAATCGAATTCTTTATTTACTATAATTATAGTAATCCACAATTGAATCCTCTATTTTTTAATTTAACAAAGCATATAAAGTGTGTTAGTTGATTAATATAACGCCGTAACATCATAGTGCTGAAATTGCGTAGTATATATAATAAAGCATCCTAATTGATCGAAACAAGTAGCTATTTGTGGTTTTATTAAAATAATTTTACATGTTGATTCTAGGGGTCTGATAAAGCAATTTTCAAAAATATGTATGGGAATATGGTGAAAAACAAATGGCTGGTTGAAAATAATGAAGACGGTGTCGCACTGTAAGTGAGATTGATCTTTAACCCATTGAAATCAATAATCAAGACACAATAGGAAATAGATTTTCCATGTTGTCTGGCGCCTTTGCCTTGGCGGTCAAAGGGTTAATGGATTTTTTTGGTCTATCTGAAGATTTGATTCATGAGTTTGATAAATCAGATTAGATTAGATTTGATAAATCAAATGCTATCGAGCCAGGGCTAGAGCGAACTAATTTTATCAATGTCTCATGTTAATAATACGAGTAACTATTTTTGCCTCTATACCTTGAATCAAATCGATTTATTTGTTTGATCTTAGATCTCACAGACTATTTCTTTCAAGTAACTTTAAAATTTATCCAATGTTAAACTTTTTATGTATGTTTATATTACAGGGCGGAGAAAAGCCCTTATGCATTTTTCATGGAATCAACATCCATTGAATATACAATGGAAAGACATTGTGATTTACTTCAAATCGGCGGGCTTTTGGACTCCAAGAGTTATGGCATCGGAATGAAGAAAAGTATGAATAATACTGTTATATTTACATAGACGGGTCATATTTCAAGAATTTTTATGAATTTATTTGTTTATGTTAATAACCACATTTTAGATTCTACATACAAAGTCTACATTGACGATGCCTTGTTGAAATTAAAGGAGCAAGGCGTAATACAAAAGTTGAAGAATGATTGGTGGAAGGATTATAGAGGCGGAGGTAAATGCGGGGTAAGGCATCCACTCTAATCACATTTAAAAACTTGACATTGGTTGTTGAACTTTTAATTGATATTTATATACTTCAGATTAAAACACATCGTGCCTTACAAATGTATCCAATTTAAAATATATTTCAGGAACATTTTATTTTTATTTTTTGACCTATTTGATTTTTTTTCGAGTTTTTCCTATTTCATTATTACAAATAGTAAATAACAATAAAAAACTATATACATGATTATTTGAGGTCCTTGTAAAACCATGCCTTAGAACGCAAACATTTACGTAAAGACGTTATACATAAGTAACCTTATATTTTTCCGTAGGAGAAACGAGCTGTGGAACAAAAACAGCTGGGCATGAAGAACATGTTGGGTGCATTTGTTGTTTTGGGAGTAGGATGCGTCTTCGGTATTCTAATTTCTATCCTAGATATGCTTTGGGGTGTATTTAAACGCTCTGTAAAATATGGCGTGAGTATCTTTTTCAAAATTTATTAATGTTTTGAATTAGAAGAGGCATTTCTTTAACATTGTGTTTAGGGAATCAACATGCTTTTGCTATGACTATTAACTAGCATTGAATTACTTGGATGTTAACGTTCTATCCACTTATTCGAAATCTACTATAAAATGCTCCCACACTTTTCTCCATTACGAAACGTTTTACATTTAGATAGTACTTTCGGCAAATGTTATTTGTCACTTATTGTATACGGAACAATTGCAAAAAATTGCTGAAAGTCCACAATCAGGCTATGGCTCCCGTAATTTTGATATTTGTGGACTCATCTCATACAGTCCATTCGTATGTTACCGATCAATGATGGACTATTAATAGGTGATAAATAGTAAGGTTGTCTGTAATTTTGTTGCTTTAATACATATAGTATTAATAATGTCGATATTTTTGTAGTTTATTAGTTTCTTTCAGAAATTCTTTAGATAGGTATTTATTCTACGTCATTAGTATTAATATCTATTAAAAGTTTTCCAGCTAATCTGCGTTCCACGTGAGTACCGCATGCCAAAAATATATAGTTTAGTTTGACATAAAATTTGTAAGAAAACCCTAAATATGATAATTATCTTGTTCACTGTATTTCATGTTTATTATTTCAGACCACCTTTAAGTATGAGTTAATTGAAGAACTTAAGTTTGCAATCAAATTTAGTGGGGACGTAAAACCCGTGAAAAGACCGCAAAGGACCGTTGATGGAAGTGCCGAAGTTTTAACCGAAATTGAAGGAAAAGACGAAGTTAAATCAATGAGATCACACTTATCTGGTAGATCCACATCAACCCACAAGACCCATCACTCCCATAGTTCTAAACATTCTTCAAATGAATTGAGTGTAGCTTTTGCTAGAAGACGAAAATATTCCTAGTTTTCATTTTCCTCTTTATGTCAACAATTATTTATAGTTTTAGATCGATTACTATGACAAGAATTGTATATCTAGACAATGAATATATTATACTTACATGAGAAAAATAATAAAAATACTCATTTTACTAACCTTGTAATTTAAAAAAAAATTAACATTCACACAGCGCCATCTAGGCCCATGTTAAGCGTTAAGCTTGTATTATGGGTACTAAACTACTGATGAACATACATATGTCATTTTTTGTAAAAACATATGTATAATATATATGTTTTTACAAAAAAATAGAAAACCCCAGACTAATATAAACAGACATGTTCATAGACATAAATGTTTGCACTGCACAGGGATTGAACTCTTGGTGTCGTAGTCGACATCTCAACCACTACACCAAATGGGTCGTCTCAACAGCTGTGGTGAGCTGATAAGTAATAATCAAAATAAAAAGAAATAAATAATATTGAAGAAAGATAAACAATAAATTAAAAAACAGAAGTTATAATCTGGAATCTTCTATTACAATCTTCTTTTTCTCTTTCTTCATGCCCAAAGGTTAACTAGTAGCGAATTAAGTTTGTCTTTGTACATTGAAATATTGTGCAATAAAGTTTAACTAAATAATAGTACTTTCAAGTAGCTTAAACACAAGCATTTCAAAATCAATTACTTCAGATTCAAGAAGGCACCTTACTGTTATAATACTCATATTTTTTGCCTTTCAAAAAACACAGTTCAGCTTATTTTATGACTTTTACATTTTATATATTTTCATACCATTCATGTTATTATTTATGATTATATTTAAGAAAAATGCTCGGAAAAAGCACATTTACTCAGCCCATCCATTAACGCAAGCTTTGTTCGTGACCTCACTCAGCAGTATATAATTAGAGATGTTTAATGCATCAATTTATCTAGATCAGGTTATACCTTTTCAAATAGGAAGATGAAAAAGCTGCTACTTTATCTAAATACACAGACGATATTTGTGAAGCGTGTTTGTCTAAACTATTAGATCTACGAAAACTTGGGACTGTCCTTATTCAAATATTTTTACAATCAATTCACCATACGAAGAAGTTAAAATGAGTTCAGCTATTCGTCTGCAAATTTTGATACACGCCCTATCTAATGCTATCAGTGTTATCTGAGACGAACAAAAGGATAACCCCAAAATGAGTTTAAGTTTACGTGTGGTGGATTTTCACCCAATTTTATACCGTTTCCACTCACCAATCAAAAAACAAGAAGTCTCTTTTTACAGGTTAATGGAAAATAAATTTACTATAAATGTACACAACATACGAAATTAGCTAATTTAAACCTGAACAATATATATCAAATATGGCTTCTAATATAGTAAATGTATATTTATTTTTATGAACATCAACACCTAGATGCTGATGGAATCGTTTTCTTCGCTGTACACAAGAGTTTTCCAAGTTTCATTTCACAAACCACTCAGAGAAACCAATACTCCAAAGCCGAAGATAAATCTATGCAGAAGTATTCGAATACAATGCAAGAAATGGAACGGTAAATATTTGGTTTCTGTCCCTAAAAGCTTTAATTATAAAAACACCATTGGTTCAGTTTCTCTATTGGAAATGAAACAATATGTTTTTATCTTTTCTTCCGGTGGTTGTTCTTAAAAAAACTGTAATATCTGTCTTCATTTCATAAAGCAATAACGTTATCCTTATATTTCTTAGCTCTTATAGAACTCTGACTGGCCGTTTCAAAATTTGTAACATTGTATGAATCCCTTGTAATTTTAAATTTTTGAACGGTGCACGGCACTACCCGTAGTAAATCACCCTAATAAGTAACTAGTCTTGAGGCCGGAAAATTGTAAGTCTTTAATTTACATTAACAAAACTACTAGGAGGCCTAAGCCTAGTCAAGCTGAATTTAGTTAAATAGGCGATAATAGTGTATAGTTATTTTAAAATGTTACATATTATATTTTTTATTATTAACTTAGGAACATCACGGTACCTCCATTTTATCTGTACTCTCGCCATTACAGTAATGCTTCATAAGCATATTATGCTTTTATGTGGCTGTATTCAAGGCCGGAATCAAACAGTTCAATTACTCAATATGTTTAATAGCAGAATTTAAAACACAAGAAATTAAATTGCAGCCGTTGCAGGTTCACGCATAGCTTATATGCATCCTCCACATGATGCATTTTTTTAACGCACTGTATAATACAACGTAAGCGAAAAATTCATTTTATAAACATTTTATTCCCTCGCTAGTTAAATTAAAATTTTATTGATGTGGTTCAAATTATTTCATACTAGAACTTCTGGGAAAATACCTCATCATCTGTCATCGATTCAAATTATCTGTATTATGTGCAAGACGCCTAATAGAGCCGATGGGTCTGGTATGGAATGTTCACCTGTTCTGTCGTTAGAAAGAGCGCAGGTGATAAGACGAATTTTGGCATTCATCCTTGTTCTGATATGTTTAATATTAAACGGAAATATAAACCCTATTATAAAGTTAAGTATTTCTTTATATATCTATTGAACCAAGTATTTCATCGAATAGATGAATTGCTATTTGTAATAGGTGGTATCTGGTGACGGTCGCTGACTACCCGCGCCTAATAAAGATAATAAAGCACTAACCTGTCACATAACCACATAATTTAGTTATTTCAGTTTTTGTTTCATTCATCACAATTCGCAATTAAAACATATTTTATGCGAATTAAAATAAAGACCTTAATACATTTATTTGAAAGGGAAAGAAATAACGTTTTTATTATTATAAATTATAGTTATAATTTTCATAAAAGAAAAGCCATTGTATGAAATCATGTCCCGAAACGTTGCTCATATATCGTACATCTGTAAGGTTTCCCTCAGCAATTGTTCGAGTAATAGACGTGCGCTGAAGGATCGTGGTCACAGAGGCCAGGTTCATTTCTCAAGATACTTTGAAATAATGTTCACATGTATCGTGGATCGGAATTTTAGTCCATAGATCATCTACTGTATCTATTTGATTGATTAAATACATCTAAGCGGATGCTACTTAAGTGGAAATAAATATACAGATAGCAAAATTTATTTGCATAACGAAAATTTGTTAGAAAACTGCTACTTATCATCTCGACTCCTCAGAAGTTTCACTTTCATTTATTTTTCAGGATTGCTGCTTCCAGGACATGTCGTACCCTCAGTGGAAAAAAGGCATAAGCCGAAAATGTAGATTTTCAGTATGGCGAAAAAACTAAATTTATAGGCATATTACTTTATTTCCGAACGTAGAAGAATAATTCTTACATCAAACAAGGAGAATAAATACTGCACTGCTTGTTGTATTTACGTTAGCGCTAATGTTTATAATTTATGAGGATTTGTTAAAAATAATTATTATGCTATTTTTCAGAGTCAAAAAAATAAAGGTTTCTGAGTATCAAACTTTATGCCAGACTTTGCCATAGGTAATTTATATTTCAAAAAGTATGTTGTATTAAGCAGTAATGAACTTGTAAATACGAACATTGATGCTAGTATAAGTAAGATTACTGATTATTTCCTTTATTAAAATTATGTTTGAAATGCATAAGCAACACTTACCCCTTTTATCTATTTAAGGTCTTGGTAAGATAACATAAGTAAACACCAATATATACTTATTCCATTATATATTATAGAAAATTAGCTGCATATTCACACATATTACTTAAGGTTATTATTTATGACTAAAGGGAAAAAAGGAAATATATTTTTTGGAATCTGTATTTTTTATTTCTGGCCAAATACTGATTAAAGTTTTGATTACAATTAAAGTTAGTACTATAAACAATACAATTGCGCAATAATAATTCAGAAAAAATTGAGTTTTGGTGAAGATTACTAACACATTTTTTAAAATTAATTTCTTAAATTAGCAGTAATTAATTCATTTAGACTTGTAACAATTAAATAAATAAGTTTCTTAGCGGCTCGATTAAACATAATATTACGTTCTCAAATTAAAAGTCTAAGATAACAAGCAAAATTTATTAACAAATCAAGGAACTTTACTCATTGTGGTTTGTAAAAATATGTGTGTAACTAATACGTTAAATAGTCGCAAAACATAAATGGACATTGCGAATATGAATCGATTTTGTGTTCTGGCCTGTCTGTGAAATTGACTTTATTATATTACCCCTGTTAACTTCAGACTCAATATTTTTGCAATTTATGCATACCATAGATAACAAAATCATTTACGGGATATAAATTTTTTTAACCTTTAATAATCTTTATTTGATATAAACAAGGTAGGTATTGAGTTACATTTGTACATCACAACTCGAAACAAATAATATATTTTTTCGCTTGCTACCGTCAACACCGCCACATACCTCTCGTTCGGGTAATCAAGGGATCCCCGGCTACTACGTCATGAGAATTAAATTACATGTAAGGTATTTTCTTTTTAAAATAAAAAATGCCTACAATAGATTGCGGCCACTTTAATAGTTAATTTTTATACGAAAGTTTTAATTTTCTGACATCCATTTTTTGTACAAACGATGCATTTTTAAAATATTTGAATCTTATGACAAAATATTGACGGCTGGTCCTTCCACAATTCCTGCACAGCCGAGAAAGATCGCGTCTTTCTCGAGGTTGTGCAGGAATACATCTTCCAAACAATCCAACTTAGGTAGCATAATTTCGAGAGGGAGGCTAGTAGGAGGATTCAGTCGGACTGGGCGGCATTCGGCAAGTTACGTCATGTTAACGATTCCGCAATGTTTAAAGACGACAAGTTCAAATACATTAAACGTGCAATGGAGCGAGCAGTGCTTGGGGTCTTTCTTAGGGATAAGATCAGAACTGAGTTCATCCGTAAGAGAAATAAAGTTACCGAAACAGCCCGCCGGATCGGCAATTTTAAGTGGCTGTGGGCCAGTCATGTATGTCGCAGAACCGATGGCCGTTAGAGCAGACCAGTTCTGGACTGAAGAAGAAGAGAAGCGTAGGACCCCCTCGGACCGATGAACCGACGACTCGCGAAAGGTCACTGGTGGAGGCTGGATGAGAAAAGCGGAGGACTCAGATATAGAGAGAGAGAGTGAGATTCGATACAAGGAAAAGACTGAATGAATATTTTAAATAACACTGTTCTGTTTATCTGGCTATTCAATCAGTTCTTTTTGTGGGTTTTCCTCGAAAGTCTGTAACTTGGTCACCATTAGCATATTTACCAATGGCAGTGTTAACTGTTCTTTCTTTTATATTAAGCGTATTAGGAAACATGATTTTCCACACTTTCAGAGCATTTACAAGGCATGCTTCACTTTCTGACAGCAATTAATAAACCAATGTACTTAATGTGATTTAATTCACGCTTACACTAAAATTTTATAACTTTAGGTTTTTATAATCTAGGTAGATTTCAAAATTAATTGCTATTTAATTTTTTGATTATCAGTTGCCCAAATGTTTTTTTTTCACACAGCGCCATCTAGTCCCAAGTTAAGCGTGAAACAACGGATAAATATACTTATACACTTTTTTTTTGTAAATAACAGACCATTGCAAACAGACATGGTCATGCACACAAATGTTTGTACTGCCCGGGGATCGAACCCGGAACCCTTGGTGTTGCAGCCGACCTCTCAACCGCAAGACCAAATGGGTCGTCAATTGCTTCAATATTTCCAATGTTTTGTTGTGGGGTATTTTTTCAAAGTTTACGGTTACGGGGTTACGGTTACTTTTTCTAGGATTTGTATTAACTTCAGTTACTAACACTGGACGAGTTGTCGTTGCGTCAGGTTCTGTGGTTGAATTATGTCCAGCTGGTAGAGTTACAGTATGACAGGCTATAATTGAGGGGCCACATAGATCACACTTTCTAAGGCCGGTGGAGTTCTATCAGGGACGGTAGATGTCGGTTCTGTTTCAGGTTGTGTGAGTATTTTATCTAGCTGGAAGAGTAACATCATTATAACATGTAATGTATGGTAGGCTCCGCTTCAGGTAATATGGCCTGGATATTTTCAAAGGTCGGTGGAGTTCTTGCAGGAATTGTAGATCTAAGTTCTGTTTCAGGTTCTGCGGCAGTATTATGTTCAACTAAAGAAATTTGGTAACGACATGCTATGGATTCAAACACTAGTAGGCCGTGATCAAGAGTCGGTATAGTTTTTTTGGGCTTGGAAATTTAGGTTTTGTTACAGGTTTTTCGGCGATATTTTGTTTAACTATAGAAATTTCATCGTGACATTCTATGGATGAAAGCTCTGTTTCAGGAAGCATGAAGAAGAAGTGGTTCTGTCAGCAGAGTCCTTGTAAGGCTTGTTAATGTAGGTTTTAAGGTTCTGTGGCAGTTATGCTCTTTTCAGGAAGTGTTCCATCATACCACGATAAAGGTACGGGTTCAAGACTTCAAAATTCTTCTCGCACTATCGTGCTTCGTCCGGTTATACATTTTTAGTTCACCTTTCTTTAAAATAAGAAGAAAAACCACACCATTGCTGTCTTATGTTTGGCACAAAGAAAAATATTTTAGTAGAAAAAAGCAGTAATCGTGTATACGAGACTAGCGATGTTAAAAAAACTAACGCATATAAATCAAAATGTTTGTTACTTTTTTTTTTTGAATAAATTTAAGCGATAAATGTAATATTAAGTAATACATCATATTTTGCAATTTGTTCTTTGCGTTATATCACATAATCCACTTATCCTTTAGAAAAAATATGATGTAACAAAAATTCTCAAAATGAATTTCTTCTATAAATTTGTCAAATTTAACAAGAAAAATATGAAAAAAATTTAGCATATGTATCTTCAAATGTACTTTTCAAACGTGATAAAATCGATGTTTCGAAGTAAAAGCACTTATGCTTCTTTGGTACGGACAAAGATGAGACGAATTTACTCGGTGTATGATGATAATGTGTTGGCTCACAAATAAAGTACCAGAAAAAATCATACATTATTTGAAATCAAGACTTGTATCACAGAAATTCCGGATTTAATTAACATGAGTAATGAGACGGTGTTTTCGGGGCATGCGTTTGAAGTTAGAAATTCATAAATGCTACATTACATACATTAACGCAAAAAGTATTAATTCATTTCCTGTAAAACGTGTACCTAATTTATATTCGTAAGAGCTATGAAATAATTGAATCTTTATTAATATTGTCGACACATTAATTTGGTATTCAAATGAATGAATACCCAGTTACGATGACAAATTATATTTTGATTCCAAGGCTGTTTATTACTATGTTATTTCATTTATTTTCCCATTGAAAATGTTTATGACTGTATTTATTGAAGGGCAAATAATGAATATCAAAGCATAATTTAGGAACCGATCATATTGCCTACATAATTATTATTGTAATGACTTCTTAATTTATGGAATGTCTTAATAATAAATTATCTTTTAAAGCAAATGTCTTTGTGGGAAGATAGTGGAGGCAAATTAAACATCGTTGACACCTTTATGCTCAGCAGACAGTTAATTAGAGGTGGTTTGAGAAATGGCGCTTGTCAGCAGCGCGTGTTACGTAAAAAGGGTGCCCTAATGAAGGCGTCTGATTGAACAGCCTTCACTGGTTTGAGATCGAGGAGGGGCAAAGTTCAGGGAAAAGGGGACTGATAAAATTTTCTTCTCTGAACTATATATTGTTAGTAATTTCTGTACTCCTACTGCGATTATGTCTAAATATTCAAATATAAAAAACGTACGTTTGAATATTTGTTACGTAAAGAATAAAATTGATGAATATAGTAGGAATTCCGGACTTTTACAAAAGCAAACATAACTCTCTATAAACAGCATTCATAGTTATGAACTTAGCTATTAAGTCTGTATATTTTTCTCTATTTCTAGAAATTATTATGGGATTATTTTCAATTCTTGACTTATCCATATAATCCCGGTTATTGTCTAATAGGTACTACCTGTGTATGGGTTATATATACCTGTGTAGCATTTCATTGCACGGCATTAATTGGAGCTCTGTTGCATTATACTTAACTTTTATATTTCTCAGACTTTTGTTCATTTTAATGTTCTCATGTAATGAAATATAATAAAAAATGATTTATTTTATTTAATGTAAAAATTTATTGTGTTAGTGGAAAGAATAAAGTGCTAAAGCACCAATTTGGTCATTTTGAGTTATATTTACTGTTTGACTGCGTTTATTCTGCGCCGATCTGTCTAAGTTTCGTAGTGATCTGAGCACTTTTTTGCCGCTTTAGCAATCCAAATTTTCAAAAGATTGCTTTTAAACATGGCCATAAAAAGTCACTTAAGAACTTTTTTCTTTCCTAAATATTTTTTCTTACTTTTCAAAGTCTTTTTGATTAAGCGACACATATTTCTGAAACGGACAGAGATGCGACATTATTTTTTAAAACGGCTAGAGACAGGTACTCACAAGTTTTCTAAATATTTAGGAAAAAAAAAACGAAGTTTATGTTGTCTCTTTATAACTCCTCTCTAACTCCAATAATATCAGAGATATTTACTTTCCGAAGACAAGTTTTTAAATTCGATTCCCAAATGTCATTTAGGTGTATTAGCACTTTATCCTTTCCATTGATGTTTGGATAAAGAAGTACAGGCAGCAAATAATAATACAACACATTATACAGAGCAAGATTTTGTTTTTATTTGTCGATTAAATTGGAAACTTGTTGACTAGTATAAAAGACTTCTATAAATATTAATAGTTTCGACTGAATTTTCTCATTCTAGCCATCTGAACAGCATTACTTTGTCTTCGACTATGCAGTGTGTGGTGAGAATGAGTCGACTTTTCAGATCTCGGTGTTGGTGAAGGGTTCAACCGTTTTTCTTCTTCATCTTTCACCGATTCCACGTCATTTTCTTCCTTCTCTTCTTCTTTTAGATCCCCAGAACCGCTTTCAGTAGTTTCTCGGTGGCGTACGGGCTTAACATCGCCACTAAAACTAAAGATGAATTTCAACTCTGCTATGAGTTCATCTTTGAATGGAACCTAAAATAAAAATAAGCATAACATATGACGGCCATTACTTTACGGCATCTAACTTATATTATGTCATTAAATTATGTTTATTAGTTTGAATGTAAATATAAAGAAGCTATAATGAAATATACATTGCAATTTATAATTTAAATATTGCATCTTGATTAAATATTTAGCATGCGTCACTCACCTTGCTCATGTCTTTAGTGTTGACTGTGAGAAAAAAGGGTCACACTAGTTCATGCAAGATTGATAAATTTATAGTGGATAAAAATGAAATAAATTCATTTGATCAAATGGCTAGCTGCAAAGGTTTCAAATTGGGTTTAAAACTTTGAAAAATGTTATTGTACACAGGAATGTATTGTAAAATAAATTTGACATATTCTTTGTTGCCTTTTGCTTGTGAGAAATGCTCCAGACTTCTATAAGCATCTCAATGAAAGCGCATACGATGGCCATAGCAGATCCTGCGGCAAGAACTATGAAAACTCCACCGACGTTTGCAAGAACCAATGGTTGTGCATCCCCACTGCCAGCATCATCATCCTAGTTCAAATAAATAAATCAAGCCATTTCAAAATACATTAACAATATGCTGTTTTGTAAGTTCGTAGGTAGCGTAAACCTTAAAAAGTACTTATTTGAATTTTATTTTCTACGTGTGATCACATTAAAAATTCCGCAAATAAGTACTCTTATACCACACTGATCTAGAGCACACAAAGTTGAAGAATGAAGATCCAAACTTATAGTTTACTTTTTTTAACAAACGTAAAAACTTATTCTGAACAATAGAATCGAATTATTTCACAGTTTACATAAAAAAATAATTAAATCTATACTAACAGCACAAGCACCACCACCTCTTTTTTCTTTCCACCACTTATCTTTCATCCTTGCTAATTTTCCCTGCTCTTGAAGCTGCAATATCGATTCACTCATCGGCTGACGGTATGTAGAATCTAAAACATATTTGTATTAAAATGTTTAATACTAATTCCGAGACAAAGGCTTTGATTTTTAGGTTTAATCGAAATACTTTTGCCATAACCATAATTAGAACTTGCTGAAAAATTCTAATTTAACACTTACTTTTTTTCATAGCAATCCCATATCCTTTACTGTCCAGTAATCCTCCAACTTGAGCAATATCACAATTTCTTTCAGCCATGTACTCTATAGACGTTGATTCCATCAAGAATGCATAGTTTTCAGTATCAGATTTTACTCTAAAATTTTAAAAATAAGCTTTTGTTTAAAACATGTATAATAATGATCTTTATTTGCTTTAAAAATGTATGTTATGGCTAATCTACTCACCTTTCAAGACCCTCGTCATTTGATGATGTTTGTAATTCAGGGTGACTATCCATATATTCGTACATTTTTTGATACAGTAAGTTATCTGATTCCTGTAACATGAGAGCAATTCCTATGGGTAGATATTCGCAGATTGCCCTTTCAAAATATTAAATTATTTAAATGTCATTTACCTTAAAAAATCCAAATGTTGCGCCTTTCTTTTTGGCACCATAAGTTACCCCATAAGGATTATTTGCAAGATCTGTAACACTTTTAATTGCATAGAACTTTGATTCCACGGTAAGAAATGCAGCCAAATTAGCTGTATAGGACGATACCATAATGAGTGTGAAGAACCACCACACACTGCCTGCTATTCGTGTTGATACAGCTCTAAAACAATACTGACATTAGTTTTTTAAGCAAACTAGAGCATTCATTTATAATTTTCACTTACATTGGAGCAATTTCAGAACCCTGCGTAAGCACACTTCCTAATGTAAACCAAAATGAATTCGGCAATGTAAACTGGTTGTCTAAAGTCTCGGGTTCTTCAATACACGGATAAGGATTTTGCCATTCTTCAGGAGCAATTCTTCCTAAGATGAAAAGAAGAATTGATACACCAACAAAGGCACCGGCTAACCAACCCCAAACCTTAAAAAATATAATATCAATAAAGAAATTTTGGTAAGAACCAAATTTTTTTTAATGAATACAACACAAAATAATATTGGTGTATACCTCAAAAGAAAATGGCGAAATAAACGAAAACAAATCTGGTGGTTGTTTGGTTGGCTTTTTGTATAGAATCGTTATTCCCAAATTCATAAAAGGACTGGTAAAGTCGACTGCTTTTTGCCGAGATGATGTTATTGTCAGGTCTGTTATTGCGAAATGGGCTCTCTAAAGCAAAATAATTACATCTATTAGTCACATTTATCTATTCTTATAAAACGTCAGCCATTTCAATCAAAGTTTATCACAAAATGTAAATGCACAGAACAAACAGAAGAATAAGAATAATTTACATTGACTTTTGTCTGTTTATTTTTTCAATTTAACAATATTTACTGAGCTATCTTAAGATTTTTTAATATTATAAAATTTCAAAATTATAGTTACACCGTCAATTATTTTTTCCATCATTCCATTCCATTTTCCGGTTTTAGTATCCAATGCGCCATATTGACCATCTTCTTGTATTTCAAAGGTGTAATTAAACCCGTTCATTTTCGCCAATTCATCAATAAGTTCAATACCAAAACCTTCATAGCGATCGTTTCCTTCAAGCATCCTTGATGATTCCTTAAGCATGCCATAAGGAGCACTCTAAAACGTGGAAACAATCTAATTATATTTATTCTTATATCATAGATTCACCATATACATAATTTAATTTAGGCACAATCTAGTACAAGTGAATGTAGTGACTACTTACAAGAGCGGTAAGAACAATAAAATGTTTTCCCTTCATGGATTCACTACCTTCTACTTCTACTGGTGGTATAATAGTTCTAACCACTGTATATCCATCTTCACCTGTCCAGGTTCCAACCTATAAGGGCACAATTTTTGTTAATATATTAATTGGCTAAGTACTCATAAATTTTTCGACAATTACCTTTTCCAAGCCATGAGGCATTATTTCTATGATATCGATTTCAAAATCAGACCGTAAACCATCCTCATCGAACTTTATTATTCCAGTCAATCCATCGATTTCTATCTGAAAGTTATTTAATACGTGAAGGTTTTCATTCCTTTATAAAATTAAACACGTTATATTAAAGATACTATTTTTACTTGCCGTTCTTACAAAATTGAGTATGCTTGATCCTTCAATCCAGTTATCATTATTTTCACAAGTCACATTAGAACCATTTTCGATTCCAATTATATTCAAAGCATGGTATATAGTAAAATTGAATCAAAAGTAATGCTAAATCTAGAGTCAAAGAATTTTCAGCAATAGCGTCTTCTATTGTATCCTCTGAGAGATTTTTTATTTGCTCATTCAAAGCACTTATTAATTCATTAATGTTTTCTAATGTAGGATCGAAAAATCTCACACCTGTAAGTAGAAAGCATATATACTCAAATGTATTGAATTTGTATCACTACCTTCGTATGTAAAAACATACAAGGTTTTTACGTAGTATCCAAAATTAATATAAATAAAAGTGCAAATGCCCTATGATTTTCAGTTTTCATTATTTAATTAACAAAGTAAAAAACATATTAAATCGAGCTTTTAATAAAATATTTACCAAACTTTCTGATTTATCCTAAAACTACGAAAAGGCACTGTAGCTAAATTTACCGGATATAAGAGACTAGGTTTCTGTTGTTGGTCATCTGTTGTCTCCGGTGTCGTTGACGAAGTCGGAGAATAATAACTGTCTATCAGTTGTTGGTCTCCTTCAATGCCGCTCCGTAATGGTTAGGCGTATCACTTACCATCAGTTGAGCGTCCTGACCGTCCCGTACACTACTACGATAAAAACTACAAAGCTACTGAAATATTTTCAGTTATTTTATTAAACAGATAATTATTTGAACCAAATAATTAAGTATTTTTCAATATTATGTTTGTATTGTCAGCTAAGATATTATAAAGTATTCTAATTATTTTAATGAACATTTAAATATCGGTAAGGTACGTAAAATTGCAGAGGCATTGTTTAAGTGAAACTATTTATCTACATTATGTACATTTTACATTTTAAAATAAACTCACCAGTTATATTAGAACCTCCGTATTTATATGGGTCGATATCAATAATTTGAAAATCAGGATTCATGATGATATAACTGTGATCATCAGACATTATTCCGACTTGTTGAGCTTGTTGCAAGACCATTGGTAGTTTCGTTACAGTACAAGCTACAAGATTTAAGGACCCGGACGATTTGATGGTTTTTAATTGATTCCTAAAATATATAAAAGCTTTAAATGAATTTAGACCGCTCGCTTAATACAAGGGAAAAAATATTTGTTTTTTTTTTAAATAATTTTGTATCATTACTATCTAACTTTGCCATTTATAGGTATTCATTAGCAGATTTGTTCGCTGTTCAAGTGATGTTAAGATAACACTGTTCAGCGCATTTTGCACGCCGCAGTCTGAGAGTGTATTGTATGCGGGAACAATATAACGCACTATACGTTTTTTTATGTTCTATAGGCAGACATTTGACTGTCATCTCACCTGATGGTATGTGATGATGCGGCCGAGGATGGATCATGCCTGCCTAAAACAGCCTATTCAATCTTGCCTTCAAGACCTTGGAAGGGATTTTGTAGATACGCCAGTGTTCAGCCAATGCGATGATCGTACAGAATCCATTAAAAATCCTTTAAGTCTAGTGCCGTTGAGTAGTGTAACGCAGCAGTATTATATACGAATAACTGCTATTCGTAAAAAGTGCGATATTTTAAGTTATCCCTTTTGTGCAGTGAGTAACACAAAGCAAAAACAAATAACTTTCGGTTTTTGAAAAATAAGTAAATAGATACATGTATGAATCGCTTAAGTAAATAGTTTTTTAATTATACTTGAAATGGGAATTCCTTACCAGAGGCGAGATAATATTTGAGATCAAAGCGGCCATTACGACGACACGCTAATTTTATATGTAAGGACCTTTTATTTTTTATGAGATGTAAACATGAATTGTATATTAACTGCCTAGACTTCTTTAAATCGGAATACGGCGGGCTGTAGCAAGATTTTGTATGTTAAATAATATAGCAATTATTATTTACAAAATATTTGTAGACAAGTGAACATTTTATTTTGAAATGTTTTGACCACACAAATAAATATGCCTGTCTTTGAAAGCTTAAACTTCAACGATAGTATACTAGCTTAGATAAACAAACAATAAACTAACTAAATGCACAATCACGAAGAAATGTCAAACAAAAATGTCCGAGCCGCTTGATTACTAAACTTATTAACTTATATTTACGTCATAAAATTATTCATTAAAATTTTGACCATAACGCGTCATTAAAAGTGTACAAAATCAAAAGCACGAGCATACTACTATGAAGCGAGTGACGTGATTATGAATGAAATTCTGCCCAACTTACGAATAATTCTGCCCAACTTACTGATGGGCAAAATTTGCCGTGGACACTTTTTGAGTGAGATTGTGCATCTAGTTACTTTATAGTTTATCTAAGCATAAAAGCGGCTAAATTGTAAACAAATGCTTAAAATTATTTCATTTGTTTGCCCAACACAAATTCAACATTAGCAATAGTTACCTATAATCGTCACCGTCAGGTAACTGAACAACGTTTATTACAATATGGTCTCCTGCTATCAAATCTTCTATGGTAAGAACATTTCCCAAAAATGGCAAAGCTTCAGCACCGTCGTAAATAATAGTAAATTCTTCCCATCCTTTCATTTCAATAATATCTGCGAAGACCTAAAAAAAATTTTTTAATTACATAAAAGTATTTTTTTATACAAATAACAGTATTATATTATAAAAGAAATAACCTGTGAATATGCGATATGAAGAGGGTACAGGTTAATAGCTGACCAATTACGATTCATTGTATCAACAGGTTCCGATATTATGTGTGGTATTTCTAGTAAATCGGCAATAGATTGCACGTGCTCAATTAATACTTTAGTTTTTGGTCCAAATACTCCAAAAATATTTTCCTGTAATAAAAAAAATGTTCACAAGTGCCAGTATTCGTTAAAGTTCACGTCCAATTATTCATTGATCTTACGCTTAGAAGACCGCATAAAGCTTGTTGTGCTTCTATTAAATCTCCGGGAGAAGTCCGAACTACTTTCGGTACAAAAATATTATCTTGGCCTTCGGATGCTGCATTTACCGCTACAGTGAAAGCGGCTTCCATAAAGAAATTTCCGTCATCGAATATGGCACCTGCGTATGGGAATAAATTCTAAGCTATAAATGTATTGGTAGGTATAAGCATTTTTCATAAACGTACTTACCAATAACTCTTTCTCCATTTACGTAATTTAGTATACACATTGACAAGCACTGTAAACCTATGTTGAATTTAAGATTCATAGTTCTTTTTTCAAACACATATGGCAAAAAAATTTTTAAATCAATACATTATATGGCTCCTGGTTGATCAGTTAAGGGAAGAGTAAAATAACGCCTTATCATACTTGCAGTATGCAACTAGAACTAATTTGAGAACCATCCAGAGAGCCCTAATACAATAATGTCATGAATACAGCTGACGCCGGCTAGAAATAGCCAGACTGTTCTCGATTTCATTTGTTACATGCATTACGAGTACGATATTCGAATCTTGTTTACTGTGCATGATGCAAACGTTTCATGGATTATAACAGTGAGTTCGTTGGAAGTTGGAACCATATTCACTATGTGAGGTGCAAAAAGCAAAGACAGATCCTCAAAAATAAGATATAGGTACTCATAGTATGTTATGTACCTATAGTGAATATGTTTCATTGTTATGTTACATCAGTAAGTCGAATATTTATTTATACCTACTCTAGAATAGCATGATAAGTTAATGATATTATGAATTATGAAACTTTAACCTGCTCTGTGTATGAACCTAAAATGTAAGAATAAGTATGTACAGATTTTCATGATCAACATGTAGGCCATACCTAATGACCCTGATCTTGTCAGAGTAAATAGTTAAATATGAAGTTTTTTTTTTAAAGTACAGTGCGTAGTGTACTTCGTTCTATGTTATTAAGCGACATC
Organism: Leucinodes orbonalis; assembly: GCA_019425675.1. Classification (NCBI taxonomy): domain Eukaryota; kingdom Metazoa; phylum Arthropoda; class Insecta; order Lepidoptera; family Crambidae; genus Leucinodes; species Leucinodes orbonalis. The sequence continues at coordinate 19,919 of PQWD01006301.1, forward strand.
TTTGTAAAGCGTTACAAACGCCGTCGGACATAGTAAAGCGATGTTTTATATCCTGAAATACTCCCGTAGGAAGAGCTTTTAATATTTCGTTAAACTTTGTCATGAATACTCTAGATGGCGTTATTTGGAACTTGTGCATTTTTAATTATTAATATAAGTCTGTTTGGTTTTTATTGCCTGTTATTTATTTATGATGACGAAACGCAAATTAAGAACACTAATGTGACGTTACTATCATCTTTAAATTTAAACCCTAATTAGTTGTTACTTTGTTATTGAATAACCGAAAACATTTTTTTTCTTTTTACTTTGTTATACTGAAGTTTTTACTTTGTTTTTCGAAACTTATTTCAATGGTGTTTTTAAATCTCACAAACAGCGTTTTGTACAGCTCACCGTGCAGCTGGGATCGTGGACAAAGCAAGAAGTTGATTTACGGGCAAAGTGACACGCCAACGTCGGCAAAAACATTGATTAATGAGTTGGGGGCGAATGAACAACGTGAGAGTGAGCCCACAATGAAAACTAACACGGTTACCGGAGCAGAACCGTTTTTTATTTGTTACTTTTGCGTAATTTGATGCAATACCTGTTATTTGGTATATTTAAAGTTAAAATAAAATGTTCAGGTAATTGTTTCGAAATAATATTCGTACCGGCTTACAGAGTGTTGAAACGATCGCTTTAATTCAAAATTAAAACAAATAAAGTAAAATTAAAACAGAACGTGTGGTTATTATTCTGCTCATATTTGAAAATAGTGGGAACGCAACAAATTAATATCCACCGATATTCACACAACGCCATTAAGTCCCAACAAACAACTAAGGTTGTGCGTGAAGTCGGCCAATCCGCACTGAGCCCGCGTGAACTAAGGCTATTCACCCTTTACGGGTAGGCTCGTGTCCCTCGGTGGGAACATAGGTAATAAATGAGCTGATGATGATTGCGGCTAAACATTTATTTGAAAGATATAAGTATAGGAACCTGACTAACTGAACTTTTTATCCAAAAGGTAGCCCTCTGGACAATCAAGGTACGCGTACAAGTTTTAAGTGTACTATAAATTCATATATTTCATCAAGCAGTTTCTAACGCTACATGGGTGAGTTTTTCGTACAATACTGTTTTTTACAATATTATGTTTAGGCAACTGGGGGGTTACCGCCATCTCTTAAAACAGTGTAACAAAATATTACTTATACAGTACTTACTTACAGTATTTTCATAATCATACGTCAGCATTTTTGTACCAGAAAAGACGAAGTAATATTATTGAAACACTGTTTTAAGAGATGGCGGTAACCCCGCTGATCTATACGACAATTGAGATTTATTTCAATTTTGAATATGAATGCTTTTGACCGGTACCGGCAAGGCTAATATCCAGCTGTCTTGTGGCTTACAGTGTTTATCATTAATAGGTGTTGCTAGCGTGTTCTTTTTAATTCATTTTACTTTTTTATTTAACGCAAACCTTATAATTTAACGTGTTTCTGCTATCCTTATAAGCGTTATCGTAGTCTAGAAACATTATATTACATAAGAAATAACAAGAAGTAAACTACCAAGTCTTATCCTCCCTGCACTCAACATAGCATTGTAGTTCCAGAAAGGAGCTAGTTCACTGAATCATGTTAGCATACAATAGATTGTTGTTTTACCGGTTCGCAATTCAGACTGAATGGTCAGACAAAGTTACATTTATTCCAAGTTTTCGTATTTTTCCCTATCATTAACATTTATTTTTTACTTCCCGACGCATCAAAATAGTTTGCAGTATTATCAAGTAGGCGTGTAGTGGGCCAGGCACTTTGTCGTGCATATATAAGTAGTTATTGAAAAAGACGAGTGATAGGACAGAGATCTCGAATTGTCAAATGCGGAGCAAAATAAAAAGATCGATGCCTGTTACTGAAATGATAATAATAATGAATAATCTGAAGCGAAATCGTATTAGATGAAGCCTTCAATAAATTTAAGCTCGATGCTGCGTTTAGTCTTTAATAATAACAGTCGTGTAAGTATAATGAAGAAAAATATATTTATGAAATATCATTTCATCCTACAACAAAAGTTAAATATCTATGTAATTGGATGACCTATTCAATATCTGATGTTCTTACTGTTATTATCTTTCCCCTTAACTACAAGTTGTTAGTATGGCTAAAAACTGCCTTAAGCAATCGCGGACAAATAATAGGAAATCTAACAAGTATCGGGCAGTCTGTCGATTTATCAAAGCCGAAAGCCGTTGACCGAGATATATCTAGCGAAGGATGAATAGACCGTCAAACCTATCTCTAGGTTTAATAGTACAAAAAATAAAAACTACTCCTTATTAGCATTAAATATCATATCCTAAACATTTTAATATGACATGCTATTAAAATTTCACGGAAATGTTAAATCGTCGCCTGCATATATCCTACTCCTACTAACCTAAATTACTGCCGACATCCGACAAATTAAGTGCTGAAAGGAGGAGCTGCCGACTGAAGCATTCTGCGAACAACATTTATAATTAAACCTAAATTTGTTAACATGCAATCAAAATTTGTCAGATGCATTTCATTTCCAATTCCTTGTTTAAATACTTTCCTCATTGCTTTTGGTTGGTTCTTTCATAAATCAAGGAACGTGTCTTTTTACTGGTCTAGTTGTTTCTATGTATAACTATGTATTTACAAATAACAGTTCGTATGTTATTTCATTGTTTAGAAATCATAGTTCAAACTTCTTGCATAAATAGTGGCTAGATTAATTATCTGGCAAGTGTCAGATGTCTCTGGATAAATAAATATTCACATCTACGTTCATTTAATATGTGTGAATTTGTAAAGTTCAGAGGCAAACGATATGACTGTAAATCATACTAGAGTATGAATACCATTAAACAATTGAATAATGTCAGTTACTGCTTCCCGATGACTCTAAAATTAATATCACAGAGAGGTTGCTAACTTTTGACTTAATGATCTACGAGTATGGTGACGATTTACATGATAAACTTGTCTTTCTTTTATCTTCAAATTAAAAAGCTCTATATGTTAAGAATAAATAGAGATAAAAACATTAATCAGAACTTCAATGAAGTTCTAGCCATGGGTGGGTAAAACCAAAAATTCAGACTAAGCACCATGATTAGAATGTAAAGTTTGAACAAAATTGAACTAAACATGCACCAGTTCCTGAATAATATTACCCGTAACAGCGAATACTCCCCACCATTACAATGTCCCAAGCATACTTTGTAGACCGCCGTTTAGACCAAAATGACTTCGAATTGTTTCCAAATGGCACACAAATTTTAACAACGACGATATTTTCTTTAAAGGAAACATAAAAAGTATTTTAGTTCACAGGTTATACACATCTGGGGTCTACTGTTGTTTTTATTTCCGCAACAATTTATGCTAAACATCTGATATATTCGGGTTCAAACGATTGACCCAAAGACATTTGTATGGAAACCAGCTCGACATCTGTCGGGTTGACCTTTAACTTCATGTATGTGTAGATTTTTATTTCACGTTTTATTTACACTAGACATAGATACTATTTAAACTGAAGAAATAAGAGACTTGTTTCTCTTCAATAAAATATTACAGATCATTTTAACAGTTCATCAAAATATTAAAATAATAGTCTAGATTACTTTACGCGTCTTATATGGTCTTGTAATAAACAATTACGCAAATAGTTGTTTGTTTTATTTAAATTAAGGCAAACGACAAACTCGTTCATCTAATGAAGAAGCACCGCGTATGTTGCTATCGTTTAAGAAGAGAGAGAGATAAGGACAATAAAAAAGTATGCAAAAAGTTTATTTAGGGCACAATATTTGTGCTTATTTGGCAAAAAGTACTGGGTTTTAATCTATTTCATATCTCTTCTGAATAAAATTAGAAGGAAAACTTAAAACATCTGATCCCCAAACTTCTTAGAAAAACCAAAACCAACCCTTAGTCAATACTATATGTTTTCCATATGTTTTCTAAGAAAATTTGATTCTTGTTTTCCTTATTGCTCTCTGCTAATAACTTAATGTCATTAAAATGAGTATACGAAATCAAAGACTGTATTTCACACTCATTTCCTTTTCTTATAAATCTCAGTATGAATGAATTTCAAACGATTAATATTTCAGTACATTAGAGATAGTAATCTTTTTTACGTTCTATCTTTACGAATTTTAGTCGCGGATCGGGAATAGTTTTACTAAATACTAAAAAACATGTCATGTCAAATTAAAAAAGTGAATTTCGGCCTGTACCATTCTTAACTTTTCCTTGTTCTGGAATATTATTTTATGACTTTTTTATGCTTCGTAGACACGACGACGGGAACTTTTATTTCCTTTTCGCTGTTCCGACCTCATATTTTCAAAGCACAATGATAATTATTCCTCGCTTTCACGTAGAGCCTTATTATTTTTTTGTGGGATAGATACGTTTCAGCTACTGCTTTTTTTAAGATGCATAATTCGTTATGGAATTTAATGTTGCCCGTGGATTCTAAGGAAAGTGATAAATATTTATATATTTATTTCCAAACAAGTGTTTGAACACCTTAGTCTGTGCCTTAGTGTAGTTAGAAAAATAAAATGAAGTGACTCAGTAATATAATACAAACCAATTATGACATAACTATGTACAATAAAATTGGTAAATGGCTTTGTAAATGCCTGTAGCTAATTATTGATTTTAATATACGCACATACTAATCATCTCCTTACGACAATCACAGGAAAAATAGTGGTGGTGACTAATGTCATCTAATTTGCCGTCACCACAAGGCAACAACAATACTTGAATTAAAATGCTGATGGGGGTTTTATTTTTATACGAGAACTGTTCGTCAGTTAAATAATTACTTAGTGTCAGATGTATCCGCAAAATCCTGTAATCCTGTTCAAATGTTTTTATTGCTAATCACCAGCAAGAAAACTTTATTTTACAATCCTTGTTACCCGTTGAATATTCCAATTAACAGCCGGACGAGGAAGGGCGTTATCCCGGGCATCTCCCGCATCGTAAACTAGCTGATTACAGAGTATACAGGATAAGCCCCAATCATGGGGAAGCAAGATATGAAGTTATTAATAACGGCTCGTTGCGAAAATTGTCTACAATACTCATTTATATTTCCTAGTGGTCATTGCAAGTTATTAGTATAAAATATTTAAAAAAAATACTCTACATCATTCTAACACGTTGCTGTTCACTTCTATTTAATGTAAGCTTTTAAAGAGGGGTCATATTTGAATGCAGATCAACATATAATCGATAAGCTTGTACATTCCCTTCAAAGTTACTACCGCTTTTCTCGCACAGTACTCATATACCAATATTTTTATGATCACATTAAATTATATTCACCCTCACTATTTCAATCATTTGATTAATTAATATATAGTTTTAAATGAACAACAAAACAAAAAAAATCACTTACAAGATAAACAAAAATAATTCAAATATAAACATATTTACAAAAAGCCTAGAAACGTAAATAAATACAAAAAGATATTTTATTCATAGGGAATACTCCCTATAAATAAAATATCTGATTGAGGTCGCCATCATGTGGAAAGGTGCCCAAGAGGCTGATCACGTTGCCACGCTGAATTGCGAGGCTAATTCTCTGTCCGAGATAAAGACCAGCCTTCGTATCGTGAGATGACTCTGCCAAACGCTTAGCCAAATCACGATAAAGTTTATGGGCACTTGGTCCCCATGAGCCTAATGTTTCGACCCCAAGCGGTTCAAATATGTAAGTATCTCCAATACTTTCATATTTGCGCCGCTTAAGGGCCTCTGCCGAAGCAGCAGCAGAACCCGCTTCCACGGAGCTTATATGAAGATGGGAAGGCGCTAGGGTGTCTACACAAGTAGCACCCCAAACCAAAGGCCGTCCCATCTTCCAAGGCACGAGTGTCATCCCATCGGGTCGCTTCCCATCGCTTCGTACGAGCCCATTTGGTTCCAAAACCGCTGGTATACGAGCGCTGACAAGGGCCCGACGTATGACATCGTTCAAGCTCGCGTGACGCGGAATTCTGCCGGCACTTCTAGGGCAAGATAAGCCATGGTGAGCAAGTTGATCTACAACTTTTCCACATGTACAGCGATGGGGCCATTGTACTAAAAAGACCCAAGCGAAGGCTTATCGAAATACGGAATGATAGTTATAGTTTTTGTAATTCAGAACATATTTTCCTTTTAAGATTAATATTTTCTTTGTAATGTTTAAGTAGTTAAACTTTTAAAAGGAACGTCTGTAGGTTTAATGTTTTTAGGAAATAAAATTATAAAAATAATAATACCTATCCATAGTCCTGGCGACATTGTGTTTAACATTAATGTGGCTGAAGGTTAATAAATTGCTAGCCGGACAGCGAGGGATTACAATGAACAAAGAATCAAGTATTTATAAGGGATTCAGAGATTTTGGATTTTTTATCAGTACTCTAGCGAAAAGCGAATCTAGAAATAAATGTGGATGTAAGTTGGATTGAATTTATGCATGTTTATTTTTAATCCGTATAAGTTGAATGTGGTATGTTTTTTTGAAAGTATAATTATTTATAATTTAGTATTATACTACCTATTATAGATGTATTTTAAGGCGGAACATTACGAACCTGTCATTTTATTATTTTTGTATCTCTTGCTGTATTTTTAGAATTGAAATTTCTATTGATTACAAATATCACTAATATTACCCTGAAGCGAATGAGTATGTTCCACACTTACACGTTTGGGACAAAGAGCTTCCAATTCTAGAATCATCAGGATTTCCTCATAAATTAAAACTCCTTAATGGATACGTTTTTTTAATGTTTATTTACCTTAAGCACATAAAATTCATTTTAAAAAATCCTCTTTTAAATTCACTTTTTTCTCCGAGACAAGTTAAATGATGCAGACTTACATCGACCTCCTTTACTATTTAAATTTCACAGTGGCAGTAACATTTCTTTGTGCAAGTATTCTATCTAGTTGGGCAGCTGCGCCCACTTTCAAACAAGCTTGCCAACTTAAGAATTTCCCACTTAAATTGCTTTATTTTATTTTTAATTATTTATTGCCATAATCCACAAGATAAACACTCGTTCAAGCAAGAGAATAAAATTAAAAAAAAATTGATACATTACATTGTTTTTCAAAGATTAGCTTTCCTATTTTAAACAATGCATAAAAAAGAATATTAAAAGATTTTTAAAAGAGTTTCCAGTAGGTTTTGATTATATTTTATTTATAGTTAGCAAACGAGATAACGGTTCATCTCTTTTTAAGTGATACCGCTACCCGCGAATTTTTTATAGAGAGCTAAACTTTATATAGAGACAGGGAAAAGTGTAAAAAGACAGAGGAAATGGATGTTTAGGTCTGTGGTAATCTGACTCTAATCTCACGCTAAGGCCGTGATCATTCTGGTCGTGCATTGCTCATTTGTCAAATCTAATTTCCTAATTAAAAAGGACCTACGCTATGTAAAAGTTAACGTATAGACAATTTCTCTGCAATTATTATAAATAAAGTTTGCAATTAATTTATAAAAAGTTTACAAAAAATAGTAGTATTTTTAAAACAAACTTAGCAACCTCGACGACAATCGCATGCCGGATGATGGTACGTGACTGAGGAAGTAAAGCCCAGGAATATACTAGGCAAATGACACTAGCTTCTACAATATAAATGGCACTGGCGTACTTTAAAACTACGTAGGTTTCATAAAATACATTTAAGAGAAATGCACGTGGCAACATTATGCGGCTTCCTCAAGCTCAAATAAGCCATTGTAAAAAATAGGGCTCATGAAGCTGGCATTTATGTGTTACGTTGCTGTGTATCGTAGTATATAAATTTGTGGCCATAAACATAATAAATCCTTTGAACGTCAGGAATCCAGACACAATAGAAAAATTTGTTCCTGACACGTTGAGGTGTCAACGGCGTTCAAAGGGTTAAGGTATAGGTTCCATAAACCTTTGAACGCCAAATTGGAACAAATTAGGATTTGACACTATAAAAAATTATGTCTTCTTACTGTAAAGTTAATTACCTTATCATCCAATTAGAAAAATAATCTATTGTGACGCCTGTTGTTCCTAAAACTGTTTAACATAACATTTCAGACTCAGTTTATATGAGGCTGGGGAGTGCTTTCGATTATTGTAATTTTCAATAATAAAAGCGCTCGCCATTTTAAGACTACATCATTCATACAGTCACTACGGTTTTCATTAATTATTTTATTTATTATTACCAATACAAACTGATTGGAACAAGTATATTAAATAACACAACATATTTTTTTCATTTGTGTCACGAGAAATATCCTTTTGATTATGATAAAACGCTATGAAAATTTTAAGGCTGTTCCGGTAACTGGCAAACATTGGAACATCATTAAAAAACTTATAAAATGCTGACGGCAACTTCCGTCGACTGTTCGGAATAATGGCCTGTTAAAAGAGATGTTCCAGAGATTAAGCGAGGATTTTTTTTAAACATAAAAGTACTAACTGAATCGCTTTTATAGCCTATATTATTCGCAGAACAGTGATTAAATTGGCTACAAAGTTGAAATAGGCCTTAAGTACTTGATATTTTATATAATGTTGCAATGAATTTGTAGAACACCTATTTATCTCATTTTACAGATATACTTAGAAGAAAACTGTTTCCATAAAAAAGGTAAAATACTCCCTTTGCTCTTTTGAAATGCACTTACGGTTATCTTACTAATCGTGGAACATAGGCTTTTGTGACATGCCACTATCTTCGTAGTGGAATATTTCATTGATGTAACAGCGAGTCTTTAGAAGACGTAATTTGACAAAATGGTTTAATTATAACGTTATCTCTTAATATTATTTCAACGAAAGAGTAGAAAAAAGGTACTAACATTTTGAAAAATGCTACAATGTAACAAAACCTTTAAAATAAGTTACCAACAGGACAATACTATTTAAAACAGAATTGTTCTGTTGTTTACGTAGTTGATAAAAATTTAAAACTATCTCTTTTCGATGTCCCTTGTGATTATCGTTAGGTTTGCTCAATATGTATATTATGCAAGGTCGCCGTCGTAGAAATCCATTAGGAGAACTATATATAAAGCACCTAAAATACCACATTAAGTCTTGTTACAATTTTTAACTAGGTACAAAAGAAATTTGATATAAAATATAGCAACGGTACAAAAAAGCAAATTAAAAGTCATGTACGTGAGCGGAATGTCACCACAATCATATGAGGCCCCCGGGCCCGTCGGGTAATTGAAACGTGCGCCTTATTGGAACCGCACAGAAATTTGTTACTCGACCCCGAGTTGTATTTTCGTTTGTAGGTATTTCACTGCTTGTTTGGTAACTTGATAAGCCCGAAGAAACATTGTGCCTAGAAGTATTTACTTAATCTGTTATCATTTATAGTAAATTCCATTATTCTATTTTTATAAAAAAACACGTCCAACATTAATTTCAAAAATTATTTTAGAAACTAACACTATCGTTTTATATTAGATAACAGCCAAACCGTTCCCAACGTCCTACCACTAACCATCAAATATACATTCGGGGACAAAGCGTAAAGGTCTTTAAGTTGGCAAAGGAAGTAAGACTTGGGTCAAACCTTCATTAATTAAAGAGAGTAGGCCTTACACCCTCATCTTGGTAACCGCAACTAACAGTAACTTTGTAAGGGGCAGTAGTACAGGAGCATAAAAATTAGAAAAGTTTTTAGCAACGTTACCTTCCCAATCTTGACGTGTACTGGGCTTTACTTTTTGACATACGTGTTTATTGCAAATTAATATATTAAGCGAAACAATGCTTTTTATAATCGATATTATAGTAATACAAAAAGATTAATTAACAATGAAAGATTTAGGTTACTTAAAAAAATTTAGCGTGTAAATTGCTGACTGAGCCATTCATTAAAGTGTTTTTCTATCTTTCATCTAATATGTGGTCCTTTTGCAGAAGATAATCGGTTTTTAAACTATGTATATTTTTCTTTATATACTTACATACTTTAAGGAGTCAAATCTTTTCCTTATACAGCTAAATCATCAATGAAAAGTTATCGTTAAAGACGATTGTCCAGCAGAGGTGATGCTGATTATACAGAATTCAAAATGGCCACCATTCAGTATTTTTTGTAGAGACGTTTAATAATCAACAATGCCATATCTACTGTTTTTTTTAGCAACCATAGTTTTTTTGTTTCTTTAAATATTTATTTTCATTTCATTTTTGTTTATAAAAGACTGTATGGTAATTAACCCGAACTGGGACCGTAAATGGATTTTTAAAGACCAAACCAAATAGTTACGTGACAGATTAAAACCTTGATTATTTATATTTCAAAATTTCAATAAATCTTGCCATACTCTTATATGAACTAAAGCAGGATTTTACTGTAATCTTATATAGTTATGATAAGTCGGAGGCTTTCAAGTTGTTGAGCTTCACAAAACATTAAGAGGCAATCACGGCTAGTTCGGAGCAAGTGGTTTCCTGATTAAATATTTGAGCATTGGCTAGTAGCATAGAATCATTAATGCATACTGAAAGCTGATATATAACATTCCTTTCTAGACTTTAGATGTTAAGAAGATAATGATAATATATAAAGTTTTGTAAAAAAATAACTTAATTTTGATTCTTTTCTATCTTCTCGTGGTATTGTATTATAATATATAATATAATACAGAGGAGTTCGTAGTATAATAAGAAGTGTTCGGCTCACAAATAATTGACGGATTTTAAGGAGCCATAATATGTGAATTGGACTAAATACACATAAATCACAAAATACAACGGGTATACTTATATTCCTACCTCAGCATGTGCTGCCATAATTTTCAGATTTAAACATGAATATTGATGGACTGTTGCCCTCTGATCTGGAGGGTGCAGATTCTAATCCCGTTCCAATGTCTTTTCAAATTCTCGAATCTATGGGTATGTTTATCCGACGCTCTTACGGTAATTCAAAGGTTGTGAGTAAAGTCAAACCTATCCACACCAGGCCCTGTGACAGCTAAGTCTATACACCGTCACGGTGGGGACGTTATAATAAGCTGATGATGATGTTGATTGCTGAATATGGCAGATTAGATATTTTGGTAAATTTGGGCTGACTGTGACCTAATCACTCTCAGTCTGTTATCGACCACCCTACACATCACGCAAATAAAACTTTCATTTCAATCAAATAATTACTAAAATTTAAATGAAAGGTATTTACTTAATAATATATTTTACATTATTAAGTAAATACCTTTACTTTATAATATATTAATAAGATTATTGTTTACATTACCTTACAGTGGTAAATTGCCACAGCAGGAAATGATATTAGTATAAAATAAATATGACATTAGACACAATTTTTACAAATGACAGTAAAATACATTAATTGACATTAATAAATTAATTAATTCAAATTCAATTTATATAAATTATTCTAAGACTAAAGATAAATATATCTGGTAATTATTTAAAAGACAAATAGCACTTTCGCTATCATTTTATTTTAATAACATAGCCAGTAATTTGGCTAGCTTAACTGCTTCTATTGAGCAGGATAATATCAAAAAAGACCTTGGAATATGTTCCAAATCATTTAAATTATGTGTCAAGACAATAGAGAACTACTCTTGCATACCTTTTAGTGTCTCTTCGACAACAGAGAAGCAAAAAAGCAATTATTAAAATTTAGTACATCAAAACATACAAGGCTTCTCTGGCAAAGAATTAGAGGTAGGTTTGTTTCTGGAACACATGAATGTGCATATTTTGTGTATAAATGAACATGGTTAAGAAATGATAATTGTTTAATAAATATTAATAACTATGAAGTGGTAGCTTGTTCATGAGAGGATCAGCAATTAGGGTGGATCACTTATATTATTACATAATAGTTTAAAATATAAAGAAAGGAAAGATAAGTACTCCATTGAACAAACTATTGAACTTCCTGTATAGAACTTGAGAAATTTATAATTGTATGTGATAAATCAAAGGGTCAAATAACAAAATTAAGGCAACGTGGAATGTCATTAATAAAGAAGCTGGTAGGAGTAAGCCTCGTGATCATAACTTTACACTCAAAATTGACAACGGTATTGTTAATAAAGAATCTGATGTAGTAAATGCGTTTGAAACGTTTTTTACCAATACTCCAACCGAAATTACTAAATCTTTAAACTCTAGTTCTTCTGCTGCTAAGGCTCTCCTTACATCTAGTATTCCAGAACGTGTTCAGTCATTTAAGTTTAGTCA